>OX463858.1:27242213-27430051 GCA_949825065.1 Odontocerum albicorne
GGAAGTAACATACCGGTATTGTTGATTTGTGCTTGGAATATCGGTCCGATTAAAGGACACCTTATACCTTCATCGAATATTGTGAAACGGACTTGGGTTTAAGTTTGGATGTTTTGGGTGGTAGAGAAAACAACGGTATTAGGGAGGAAAGAATAGAGTTTAATATTTACGTTATGTTATTAAATATACAGGGTGTAACACCCGGTGACGATCATCGGAAGCAGAGTGATTAGGGACCTCAAAACCTATCGATTTAACCCCCATGTATGTTCCGCGATATTCAGTGGTTCTCAAGTAATTTGGATTTTATAAAATTTGAGTAAAAACCCGATTTTAGACTAAACTTCGTAAGTGTGACTAAACTATTTGATCTGCGATCGTGATTTGCATGGGGGTTAAATACATGGGGGTTAAATCGATAGGTATTGAGGTCCCCCATCACCCTGCTTCCGATGATCGTCACCGGATGTTAAACCCTGTATACATGTTACATAGTTAATGTGCAAATGTTCTATAAAAAAATAATTAACCGAGACTTGAATGTCTGAAGAGGAACTTGATACAGATGGTAGAAACATGGGTCGTGGTATTAAATTGTAATTAGTGAAATAGTAAAGATTTTTTTTTGTAAATTCTGATAGAAAAGCATAGACTCGTTAAAACAATCAGCAATAAATCAGTTTTATTATATTAAATAGACCACGCAAAATTTTATCTACTTTATGTGGTAATTTTTTTTGTATAGGATGGTTCATTAGTCACGCTCAAATTATAAACATTTAAAGTTTTATTTTCAGATGCTTTCAAATGTATTCATAAGTTTTATAATACAGAATTTTACACAGAGAAACAAATGAAAGTGGTCAAACTTTATTTAGCAAATCAATAGTCAATTATTCTAACATGTCGTCGTTGTTGGATTTCGTTGTCAAAGATCCCCTCAACATTCCAAAGTCAATTCAGCTGAAAAGCAAACCTGTGTCTTAGAGTTTATTTATGTCTTAGAGTCGATGAGCCGTTGCACACTAACAAACTCACCGGACACACCACTGTATTGGATCTGATGGTACACCGAATTGAAACGATCGGGGCATACCGGTATGGTGAGTCACATCGTTATTCTCCTGCCCTAGTCCTCGTCGTATATCATAATTTTTAATATTTATTTTTATGTATAAATTTCTATCCTTTCTCTCCGTATACACATATATTATATATAAACGCATGTTACATATAAAAATATAAGTATATTATAGTTCGGAAATTCTAGGATAAGTCCTGTGACAGCTCACAAATTGACCCCAATACAACCTTATGTAATGTATTTACCTAAATAACTTGCTATTTATTAGAATTGAGGCTTATATTAAAGTTGATAAAATAAAATTACTGAACATCGTTAGAAGGTTATAAATATATAAATAAATACAGTAAACTCTTTATATCCGGGGTATACTAACCGGGCTGCCAATTAACCGAGGCAGTAATAAAATCCATTTATTTATAAAATTTTAATTCAATTTTTATCCACAACCTATTTGGTGCGAATCTTATTTATTTAAAACTACTATGCGTATCCAGAAAGTAGGTGTACTGAGGCTCTCGCGACCGGATGGATTTTATTTTCGACATGTTGGCTACACTTCCGTGTAGCCTGACCCTTCCCCTCCGCAACGATATCGGTTCGAGGTCAGTACGTTGAGAAGTGTCGACGCGACAACACGTTTCGTGAAAAAATGTCAATCCAATCTCCCGCCAAGTGCGAAATACGCGGCGTCATCCGTTATCTCGTTTGGAAGGGAAAACCTACGGTTGAGGTTTATAATGAGGTGAAAACTGCATATGGTGATAAAGCAATGAATTGTA
This sequence comes from Odontocerum albicorne, assembly GCA_949825065.1. Taxonomy (NCBI): domain Eukaryota; kingdom Metazoa; phylum Arthropoda; class Insecta; order Trichoptera; family Odontoceridae; genus Odontocerum; species Odontocerum albicorne. The sequence continues at coordinate 27,244,080 of OX463858.1, forward strand.
CGAGTGTGTACAAGTGGTGTCGCGAGTTTAAAAACGGTCACGTCACACCTCTTCATCCTCCGCTAAAAAGTTCAAAACCACAATTTCAGCCAAGAAAATCATGGCATCCGTGTTTTGGGACTGTCAAGGCATAATTTTAATTGAATATATGCCTCAAGGGGAGACCATCAACTCTGCAAGATACTGTGAGACCCTAAAAAAATTGAGGAGGGCGATTCAGAACAAGAGGAGAGGCATGCTGACAAAAGGAGTCTGCCTGCTGCACGACAATGCAAGACCACACACGACCAACGCCACGAAGGAACTGCTCTCCTCGTTTAAATGGGATGTCCTGAACCATCCCGCGCATTCCCCTGACCTAGCACCTTCAGATTACTATCTCTTTACCTCCCTGAAGCTGCACATGGGTAGAAAAAGGTTTTCAACCGACGAGGAGGTAAAGGAGGAGGTGGAGAAGTGGACGGAGGGGTTGGCGGGAAACTACTTCGAGGAAGGCATCAAAAAGTTGATACCCCGCTTCACCACCTGCATTGAGAGGAATGGCGACTGTGTCAAAAAATAGCTTACATATGTACTACGGTAACCACGTAATTTTTTTGTTTAAATAAAAAAAATTGTAACCTACAAAAATTCAGTACACTTACTTTCTGGATATGCCTCGTACATAATAGAATTCGTATATCAAATATATTTCTCGCATACTTTCTACACTAATATGGAGTTACACAATGTAAAAGCCAACAATTTTGATATGTTTTGACGAACACTGTGGGTAAGATAGTTAAAGTTTTTTTTTTTTCAAAAAGGTAAGGTTTTTTACCAAAACTGGAGGGATGAAAAATTTAGGAAAAATAAGAGAAAAGGATATGAGTAATACAATTTGCTCTCGAGGCATAATTTTAAACCAAATTCATTGGACTGCGTTACAAAAGTATTGAAAGCCTTTCAATGGATGAATCGTTTCTCATTTTCAATGTATACTGAAGTTCACGGATAAATAGCTTACCTCGCACTCATCTGATAAAAGGAATTTATGAATTTATCGGAAAAGTCGAATTTCAAGATCCAAATGTCGACAATGATTCGATTTGTGAACATTTCACCGAGGATATGTCTGCATGTGAAAGCTTGAAAATTGTGGTGATATTCATAGAAAAATAAAATAGAAAATTGATTTCAAATCTAAATAACATTATTTTGTATTGTATTACGTTTTCGTTTATTTATTTTACACATGACAAGAAATATACATAATTTGCGAAAAAACGACAAGTAATTTAATTCGACAAGACATAATTTTAATGGATCTGGTGTTTTTGTCTTTCGTTTGTTGGCGTTTGCTTGTATCTCACTGAGGACATATAGGTATTGTGAAAAAATAAATCGATACTTCTTTCCGATTTTGGATTATGTAAAACCCCGTTGCACATTCTCATCAACCTGACTATCAGTGACACTCAATTACATATGTATACATCAGGCGAAATCAAACTCCTTACACTTCATCACTCCACACAGATCAAAACATTCATTACACAATATAGTATACCACACAAAATCATAAAGCAAAAAAAAAATACATTTATACAAAAATATAAATATAAAACAACAAAAAACACCACACTCAAGAGCTCACACAAACCTCAAAAACACAACGTCCATTCTCAGATCTTTCTCTTTATATCTCGCTTACACTTTATTTATTAGACTCTTTTATTCCCGCTTTTACTACCATGTCAACTTTCCATGTGCTCTCCCACTGTATCACGGTCTGTTCCTTCTAAATAAAACCGCGGATATTGATATTGATATTATATATCTTCAGCGTTTACGATAATATTTTTAAAGAAAGCATTATGAGCTTTCTTAGTAATGGAAGTTAGTTGTTTCGACCAAACTAATAACTCTTAGCTTTATATTTTTGCTGCTGTATATAATGAATGTTAAAGCTTTTATGTAAAAGTTTTTATTTCTTCTTATTATACATAACTTCTCCTTTCAAGCTTTGCATGCAATTGGGTTTAACCTGTTTATGTAAGCTTTGCGAAAAATAAATGAATAAATACATGTCACTTACATAAAACAATGACCACACATTTGTATCCATACGACATTTACATTTCCTCTGTAAATCCGTAATTTTAACTTACAATTATTTTATTGCATTTTTTTAATGTTATTTTTTATTTTTTTCTTTGATATTTTTGTTTCACCTTGTGAACTTAATATCGTACTATTTGACAATAACTTCTATCCAAATGGACATGACTAAGATGTTACTGTAATATATAAAACGTTAATGTCTCTCAGAAGAGCAATAAGGGTAAAAGTTTGCCCCAATAACTTATTAAGGGAGAGCTTCCTCTCTGGGTTATTAGGCCTCAAATTAGATTCTTAATAAACATGAACAATATCAATTGTAATCAACGATGTCCTCGTCTTAATTAAGTTTTTTTTTATCACAAAACATGAACAATATCAATTGTAATCAACGATGTCCTCGTCTTAATTAAGTTTTTTTTTATCACAAAATAGATAATCCGAAAAACAGCTTTGAATTTCTTGGATATATGTCGTAAGAACAAAACTTTCGCTACTAACTTAATTACAAATGTGCTTATTATATTTTTCATAGTTGAGCGCAATTTTGACAATTGTTTATCATTATTGTTTGATAATTTTGAAGATGGCACAAAATGAGTTGTTTTTCAGTGGTTTGTATTTTTACACTCCCGCAAATTCTTAGAATTTGACAATATTAATGCAAAGGAAATTAATTGGATTGGGATATGACTGGTGTATATAAAGGCTCTAGACATAAATTAATCAAACATTATGTCCCTTTGAAACCATAGTTTGATATAATAAGAATGAACAAGATGGAGGTTTCAGTCATGTATCGTTTGCGGACGGACCACTCCGTGGTGGCTAGTCAGTCACCTTTACAGAATGGGTATTGTGGAGAATTCCGGGCTTGTCGTATGGTCTGGATGACGAAACTATAGACCATGTATTTTTCGGTTGTTCTTTGCAAGACAGATTCGATTTACTTAAAGCCGTATCTTTACCGCGCACAATGAATGTTGCGTTTTATATTTTTTCGTGAAATTTTTCCACTTAAAGATCAATTGTTAAATTTTTGAAGCTTCTTCTTCTTCTCAATGTCATGTCAGGTCCCCCGAACGTTGAATATCACTTGAGAATAGACATATTTGTGCCTGGTAGCCCGAAAAAGCTCTCCAACGCCCCTTATGCCAGTCCAATTACGTATATTGCGGAGCCAGGAGATTTGCCTTCGGCCTTCTATTTTGCCTTGGATGATCAGGTGTAGTAATTTGTACTTTGCTCCTCTAAGTACATGACCCAAATAGGACACCTTTCAGATGTTAATATTAGTCAGCAACTCTATCAACTTTGACTCTTTGAAGAACTCTTGTGTTGCTGACCATATCCATCCAGGGTACCCGTAGCATTCTCCGGTGCATCCACATTTCAAATGCTTCCAGTCGGTTCATACTACTAACTTTTAGGGTCCATGATTCCACTCCATGCAATAACACTTACCAAACGTAGCATTTGACTAACCGTTGTCGATGTTAATTTGAACTTAATTAACAATTTGAAGCTTAATCAGTTGAATTTTCAAATTGTCTAGAATTAAACAAAGTTTATTAGTTTTATTCTAGTGGTTTATAATTGCATAGTGACTAGAATTTAATGGCACAAATCATGATAGTTTGGGTGGATTGTCTATTAAAATATGTATATACATATGGTATATCTACTTATTCAAGAGAAACATCTTTATTAAAGGTTAAAATAAAAGGCATTATACTCGTAGTAGATTATGATCTCGTCAATTAATTTTTTTTTTTTCTATATAAAATACAGTTTTATAAGTTTTTGTGTCGGATTAATTGCTTTAAAATATTTAAACTCGATTTGTTTTCCCAATAAACCGTTTGTCTGTGACATTGATAAATCCGAGTTGAGCCCATCCCAGATACTTGACCAGAGCTTGCTGTGCGACATTCAAGGTTATAAAACGAATTTGTGAAAATTTCCCTCGTTTCTCTGTCAAATACGTTGAAAAATTATTTTCGCTTAGTTGGAGATTTCTCAAACTTTTCAGTAGCGTCCCAAATTTACGCGTGACGCTTTTTTTTGCGCTAAGTGGCGAAATGAAAACCTGGAATAATTTTTTTTTTCTTAATTTAATTTTATATTTATTTTAACTTAAAATCGGACACATGAGCTTTGATGTAAAAAATATTTTTCAAGCGTGTTTTGTTTCTCAAATATATTTTATTAAAATTTATTTAAATAACTAGGAAACAGATCTTCAGATAGGGTATGAGGGATTTGCTAGCAAACGAACTATTGTTACTACGAACTCTATCCGTAGCTCAACTATTTTTTTATTTAATACTTTTTCGTACATACATGCCATCACGCCATTTCCCTATCTGGGTAGGCAGACAGGACAGAGCGCCAGATTTTCTTAACTCTACACACATCCTTAACCTCTTCCATATGCATACACTTTCTAATACAACCTCCACGATTTCTCTGATTTTCAACTTTTTCTTCTATGAGAATATCATTCAGTTGATCCAACCATACTTTCTTTGATGTCTCTCACATACATTTTCCACTCACTTTTGCATTGTTTTGTTAGTATTTCTTCATTCGTTCGTTCTACATGCCCAAACCATCACGTCTTATTTATCTAACTTAACACATCACCCTTAAGTTCACATTCATCACTTATCACTTCATTCCGTATTCTGTCATACATTGTCGCTCAATGTATTCGTCTCAATGCACACATCTCTGCAGCATTTATTCGGTTTCTCTCAGTCACTTTCCACGTCCACGTTTCACCACCATACATCAAAATTGACACCAAAATACTATTATGGACTACCATCTACGCGGTAATATTTTTAATTTGTCAGTAATAGTGGTTTCGAGTCTTAGTTAGAGCGCCCTTGATGAGAGTCTACTCTCGAAATAGTACTTAACATTAATTGTCAATTCATTATTATTATTCAAAATTTTATAAAATTTGTATTGAATTAACTTTATGGAGTGTTGATGAAAGTAAAATTTTAAGAAGTTTAATAAATTAGTTCCCTTTTAAAGGTTTTATGTCCGATTCTTATTTATTATCACTAAACCCTTCATAGGGCAAGTTTTTATTTTTGAGATATTGATTTTTTTGTTGAATTAATCAGTATATGTGTATCAAATCAACTTTACTTCTTCGAAAATATGTTTTAAAAATTTATTTTTTTTGGAAATGAGGTGGTCGCATATGAGACCTGTGCCCATTTCAGGGGTCATGTCAGTGGTCGCAAAAGTGACCAATGAATGTTTAGGTAATAATATCCAAGTTGAGGTTGGATAAGGTAATACAATTCTTTTATGAGATATAATGAATGGTGATTTACTTACGAGTATAATACCTATTTACATATTTGACAATAAATTGACCGGATGTTTAGATCGTTGCTACTGAACATGCAGCTAACTTCACGACGATCCGTCTTAAATAAGATCTCTGCCCGTCCACTACATTTGCCAATTTTACATTTGTGTTACTTAAAAACGTTTCATTAAGAAAATTAATCCTTATAAGTATAACCATAAGAGTGGTCGTATATGCGACCGATTTCTGATTATGCCCGTTAAAGGGTTTAATAAATAAAAATAACAATTTTGCATTTTTTTTATTCACCACGGTTTTATTTGAGTAACTACCGGTTTCGTCAGGTAAAGATGAACTAAATTATGTTTAAAATGCATTTTTTCTAATTGGTACAGGAGAGGGGGAGGAGAGTAGTGGCTAATAAGGGTAGTGAAGAAGGTAGGCGTCAAAAGGATGACTTTCGAATGGGAAATATATTTAGCAGAGGGCTGTTATTGAAATAAACTTGGTTTTTATAATGTTAAAACTTAATTTAACGCTTTTTTATCTCGTGAATTTTTAAGTTATTCAGCTGCAATCTCAGTTGACTTGTGTGCAGAATCCGTAAACTACAATCGATATGAAACTAAAGTTTTTTTTCTGATTAAGTAGTTAGCAAACTTCGAAAAGTCATTCATCAACACCTGATGAGGAAGATGAAGGAGTTTGAAACCAGTAGTAAATTCAAATAAAACAGTGGGGAATACAAAATAAAAAATAAATGTTTTATTTATTGTATTTTATTCAAAATTTATAAACATGACACCACAAAGAAAAACATGCGTCTTTTTTTAGATTTTCGAAATAAACCCCTTTAAAATCGTTCTGTTTGATTGGAAAATAGTGTCTCATGGCAATAGGCCCGGCAGGTTATGCTGTGTACAGCGAAATCGTAATGCAAAACAATCTATCAATATTTTGAGTTGAAAACACAAAGAATGAAATATGTTACACAAAAAAAAAATCAAGAAACTTAAATCAATATTTAAAGAGTGAACGATAGAACTGGGATTAGACAAAATAAAAGAATCTAAAAATATGAAGTAAAATCGTTCATTTAAAAAAAATACTAATTACGAACATTTAATTAAAACGTCACTAAATATTATTTGGCAGAATTTGATTGTATCTCTGTTTATATTTCAAAATCTATCAAATCGTATGTAGTAATGGAGATTTGTAACAGTGTCACTATTGTTAGTTTTTAAATAACTTGCTATTTATTAGAATCGATAAAATTTGCGTGAGTGCAATGTACTTTTACGACGTAAAAATAAAACTTGATAAAAAATAATATAAAATAGTTATATTGTCATAAAATTGACTTAGTGATTATGGTAAGTTGTTTTAGTTTAAAAATAACGGACTTAAGAATTATATTTGATGAAAAACTTTCATTATTGATTCATATTTCAAAAGTTAACCTAACTTTTTTCAAATTTGCATTAGAATAATCAGTACTTATATCTAATCAATTTTACAATTTCCAAGGTAAAATAATATTTGAGAAACAGTGACTCAATCTATAGCCCAGCCAATGACGTGTCGCCATTTTCAAGGGCTTTTAAAATCTGCTAGGAAGATAATTTATTTGCGAAATCGGACACTTTCGCACAAACGGTTGTACCAAAAACGAGTTTTACGTTTCGCATTCTTTGTTATTCTGTTTGATTTAGAAAGAAGACGAGATAAGTGTCCATGATTAGTCTTCATTGTTAATTTGAAATTAATACGTTGAAGATGAATTCATAATGACCATCTTTATTTCTAAATTTAAAGGAGAAATTCGGAATCTTATATAGAACCCCTCTTCTATTGTCCACCATCCAAGTCTTTTAAGTAATGGCGCTACGTGACATTTCTTCATACTATACAAAATAAGATACTTTTATTTTGTCTAGTTGGCTGTAAAAGATTACCACGTGGCAAGAAGCGTGTAAGATTTTTACACAACAAAGTGTTAATAGATAATTATTGTGTAACTTCTTATGCTTCAGAAAACTCAATATTATTTCCTCGAAAGCCTTTTTCGAAATGTTAAAGATTTCGATATTCGAGACTATTCAAAAGAAACAGACTGTTTATTTATAGCAGGACTGGTCAACTTACGGCCCGAGGTCCATATGCGTCCCGCGGCGCCCTTATGTGCGGTCACGGGTCATATATGAAATATGACGAATTATGTTTTAACGATCTTTTTTTAAGTATCGCATATTTCAGAATGTCTTTTAATTCGTACAAAAATAATGTAAAGAAATAACGTAAAATAAAATTAAAATTTGAAGCATCTTTTTAAATAAATGAAGCCATTATGTGTTTATTACCATACAAATACATTTTGTTGTCGGTTCAATACATGTTTTCTATTCATATCTAGTTGTAGTTTCATTTTTTTTTTCAAATTTAAACTGATTGAACACTTTCTGTGGACCTCCAGTATGAACAAATTTCGTTTTGCGTGTGGCCCTTTGAAAATTGTCGGTCGTCAATGCGGCCCGTGGGTCAATTTGGGTTGACCGGACCTGATTTATAGCAAAACACTTTGAAGATATGTTCTTACAATTTCCGATATATATCCTTCTCAAATAATTATCAATAACACACGAGTATTACCTGAAAAATATATTTCTTTTCACTTCAATCTGTTATGGGTTTCTAATAATATTTTTTCCATTTCTTGAAAGGACGGAACAACAAAATTTTCAAGCAGTATAATGGCCGATGAGGCCTTCAGTAAAACGTCAAAGAAAAATAAAGTAACAATAAATGGGAGAAATGTCGATTTTGAGGTATATGGTCGCCATAGTTCATGAAAGCCTTAGTGTAATGTCACACACACTAGGTTAACGAAGATGTGGATTCGAATCCCGTTGAACAATATTTCGTTTTGTTAATGTCCTCATCGGGCATCGTACTCTCTGAAAATTAAAAAAATATTCATCAAAATTATTTTTTTTCAGCAAATACCAGATACTTAAATATATAAAAAAAAGAGATTCGCAGATATCTCCTTACGGTTACAAAATACCAGTAAAAGGTATGCTGAATATATTTTTTAAAAGATATATTATACTTATAAAAAAGGTATTTTGATATAACGACGTGTAGTAGCCTTAAAAATGCTTATCTTCCTGTATATATACATATATAACCTCCCCACTTGGTGACTTTGAAGGCCTTCCGTGACATGACTTCCACTTGGGGGTTTCGAGCTCGATTCCCGATGGTATCCAAGAAAACAAAGGATGCACCTTAATCCAAAAACACATATTGCAGGTTTCCCAAAAATTGATTGTGAAAATAATTAATAAACTTCCTGCCCGGTATCCCACGGCGGAGCTTTTCAGAGAGTATCAGGTCCTGAACATAGCCAATTTGCATCTCAAATTCATTCTCTGGCACTACCATTGAGAGGAAAGGAAGATGAAGACTCAGCAGACACACATGACACGCATGGCAACTAATGAAATGTTCACCATCCCTAGAGTTAAAACCTCTTTTGCCCAAAGGCAATATGCTTATTTGGCTCCCATGACATACAATGGCGTGCCGAATTCAATAAAGGTTAAGGTAGGAAAACCATTTAAACAGTCGATCGGAGTGTGGTTGTTATTGCGACAGGATTTTGAGTACCTGGGTTTTCAGGATGAATGACGTGTGGAAAAGATTTGTGTGGGCTCGTGAGTGTGGGTTTCTTCTTGTTGTTTTAATTTTTGTTGTTTTTGTATTTGTGTTACTGTATATTTTTGTTTTTATTTTTATTCTTATGATTGTGTGCGGTATGAATATTTTTGGTAATTCTGAATAATGTATGAGGAGTTTAATTTCGCATGATGTTTCCAGTTGTAATTGAGTGTCACTGTTTGTCAGGTTGATGAGAACGTGCAACGGGGTTTTGTTTTTGTGTAATCAAAAATTGGAAAGAAGTATCGATTTATTTTTTCATGCTAAATATCCTCAGTGAGATACAGGCAAAAGCCTAGTTTATTGGGGATACGACAAATGAAAGGCAAAAAACCCAGATCCATTAAAATTGTATATCCAAATTAAATTACCTGTTGTTTTTTCGCAAATTGTGTATATTTCTTGTCATGTGTAATAATAAATAAATAAAAAATTAAAAATTACTCAGGGCACCTTAAATGGGGTGAATGTTATCTATCAATGATAACACCCTGTTACAGATATGTAGAGAGGCGCAATACGAATTAATAAACCTTCCCTTTCTTCGCAATTCGCTTGACTTTATTCGCATATTTGAAATGTATATTACATAGACAAGTGTGTGAATTACCAAAGTGGAATGTATCTGCTGTAATGTATGTATATTATTCAACAAAGGGATGCCTAAATATATCGACGGTTGTCCTTAGACCTTCTGGCGTGTACTTGAGTGTATTTATGGAAGACAAGCATGTCCAGTGGCTGGAACTACCCTTATATACATATCCGCTGCGTGTAGATGGGTCGAACATTGAAATATTCATTTTAATTCTCTATCGTTTCCAAGAGAGATTTTGCTCAGTATATTATACAATACAAATGTGTTATTTAAACAGTTTACAATTTTAAAAACATAAATATTTGATTATTTATTTAATATAATTAATAATAATCCATCAATAGTGAATTTGTGCTGATTCGTGTTGTTGCTTCTTTAGAGACACGTTTGATCATTGTGATTGACGCGATGGTCTCTTCCTTTTAGCATCAGAAGCTCTCTTTGCAGTCATTTTATAATTTTGACATAAAAATTCTGTAAAACTTTTTTTTTCTCCTGCAGAAACAATGAAAAACTTACGTTTTAAGGTTATTTATGACAGAATGATGACTAAACTCGTTTTTGGATTGAGAAAATTTAAAAATGTAGGATTTGAATGCAACGATATTCAGAACAGAATGTAAATCTTATTACAGAAAACTTTATGTACACTTTTAATAATTAAATTATTACATTTACATTGCAACAATAAACAGTGAGTGAGAATGATATGTGACTAATAATTGAGTGTCAATATTAGAATGAATTAGAAAATAGAAGAATCAAGCATTCTCATGCATTACAAACTACTGTCTTGTTTTAATATTTATGTTTATCGTAACTGTCACATTTTAATATTTATATTTAACTCTTCAATACTTAAGCGGCATTCTTAAGAAAAACATTATTTGCCATTTTTGTTTGTTTCATAAACATATCAAGAAGTGACACTTGTCAAATAATAATTAACAAATAAAAATGAAATTAAATATTAATTTATGAACGTTCGTTTTGTTTCACATGGACGTGTAAGAACAGCCGATTTTTTTTTTTGACCGTTCATTTTTGACGCTTTCATGTCGATAATTCTAGCGGATTTAAAGCAATATTTTCCAACCATCCAGCTCTTGTTTTTAAATTATTATCGATACTCATGAGCCCAATTTAGTAAAATTATATTGTGTTAAAGAAAAAGTAACCATATTTCAAATCAAAAGATAAATCTGCAGCAAAATATGGATAAAGATGGGAATTAAATAGAAAAAATATTGAGGAATATTAAAAAAAAATCGGATGATGCTATCGGAGTATATCTCGAGTTCATTAATTAAATTCTTCATTGTATAACAAACAAACAGGCTTATTGCCAAATAGTAATCTCTTCCAACTAAATAAACAAAAGATAGTAAATATACTTCCTAACTTATGTACAATATTATTTTAAACGTTTTGTTGTGTTAATGTACCCCTTCATTTGGTTTTGTTGAATTGTTATAAATAGTTATTTTTTTTAATTTCAGGATTATTTTGTAAATATTATACATAAAGCACAAAACATAACTGTAAAATATAATGTGGCATTGATGAAAAATAAAAATGAAATAAAATTTTGCGTTTATTATACACAGTGATCCTGACGATTCATTGCCCTATAGAAATCCCTCATAACCAACCAGAAAGAAACTTAAGAGGCCTGAAATGAAAACATGGCTGACAATATTTAAAAAAAATCTAGATAGTAACAAGGATCGAATAATACCCTCCTGTTTGGAAGACAGATAGCTTACCAACAAAGTCACCGAAGTCATCATCTGAAGAAGTTTCATTCCTTAAATAACCCTTAAATAAAGTAATATTTGAAAACTATACTTTTATGTTACTGAAGTCAGAAATTTATTACTGTGAGAAATTTCCTCCCTATTGATAATTTTTGCAATAATTAAACATACTCAACCAGGCACCCTCAACAAGCAGTAGTAAGGTACATGAATATATTCATGCACATTAAGCAGATAAGAGCAAAAATCAATAAGTCAGACCCAAGAGCAGCTGCAGTTTCACAAAGGATCGTTGCTGGATGCAAAATGCAGATCTGCAGGCTGAGTCATGCATCAGAGAACTCTGCACTTCATATTTTTATGTGGGAGTTTAAACTGTGTGCATCAGATTAGTAATGGCTAAGGTTGGATAATTCGAATTTAATTTTCATTTCTAGCCAACATAGATTTACCTTGTTTTGGAAAATCGAAGGCATCAAAACAATGATTTAAGGTGGAAACATCCGTAGCTTAGCGTTAAGATTCTTGACTTCCACCCGAGGTTTGTGGTTTGATTCCCTGTATATTGTATTTGATCACGTTTTGTTACATACATGGCAACCGTTCTGGCTTATTTTCATGCGGCATTCTCTTCCGGCTATCCTGAAAGATTTTAAAGAGGCTTTAAGTGGAACCAGGCTGAAAGTGTTTTTAAATAAGTTGATTCCGGACTAGAATCGAATCATCAATCCCCAAGCTAGAAGTCTGTTGTCTTATATAATCTAGGTTACGTAAGTGATCTAGTTATGTTGTAACGAAATCACTGTAGGTACTAAATTAAAACTAAAACCTCATCATTTACTTTAAAATTATAAATGTTATTTCAAAAGATGTACTGAATTAAATCAAATTGATATCATATGATTTAAGGTTGACTAAATATCTAGTAATCAAAAAGTCATTCGACTCAATACAGACTGTTACCCAGCGAGTCACAATTTAATTCAGATAAATATACGAGTATATGACATTAACTCTTCCTGTCCTGTGACTTGTTAACCCTTCCTTCCCTGTGATGTGTAACTAGTACACATTGCTTCTTAACACTTTAATATCTCTATAAATATAATAAATACTGGGTTCAGATTTTAGGCATTCCTCCGTAATACATTTACGCATTGAGTGAAAAAAATTATATTAATAATAATTAGCACTTATCGGCCACATCAGAGATATTTTGTGAAAATCGGAAATAAATTCACCGATACAATCAAACGCGTGCCAGTGTGTGACGTAAGTATATTCATTCTAAAAAACCGCTATGGCTGAGAAGCGACGCATTCACGTCTCACTCTCACTCTACTTCGGTATATGGGAACGCAAGAAATATAATCTCAGTTCGCTCGCTTCTCTCGCTTCAATAGCTCGCGGGCATTCGTTTGAGTGGTCTCTTCGCCCGTTTTGTGAACGTCGGCCGATGTTTTTTTTTTTCATGTTTTCAGCAATTAAATTTCAATTATTATCCCTTTAGACTTCAAATTTAATTAATTTAAGCGTTTGGCTATGAATATTCTTATTTTTTTTATTTTAAATCGCTCATTTGTATATGAGTATTGATGTGTATTGAATACACAGCACCGGAACGGGTGGATTTTTTAGCACAGGAAGAGAATGGTATAAACCTGTCTGGTAATATCTGGTAATTGGACTCGAGATGTCTGGGTGTTAAGCAAGCATGTTAATTACTAAGTCACGGCACAATTTACTAATATATTCCTATAGTAATTCAGCACATTTGAATTAGTGATTTGGACGCAAGCAGGTAAGATAGTCTTTGGTTCCATACATCGAGCCTAAGAGCTCAAAACCATTTGAGTATGCAGAAAACTTGCGGTTCGTCACCGCACGAGTTGGTCACGCACAGACTGGAACCTTATCTTTTTTCGAGTACTTTTTAACTGTATTATACTTTCGTTGTATACAGTACAACGTGGCGAGCTTATTGCCATGTAGAAATTACTCCCAACCAACGAAAAATATATTTTAAAGTCTTTAAGTGAAAATCAGATCAAATCCTTTTAAAAACATCTGAATTCCAGTGGGATTTGATCCCACAACCTCAGGGTGGCAAGGCAGGCGTCATACCATCTAGGACACGGAAAGTATCATAGAGAATCAAACCCGGAATCACTGTCAAGCGCTTAACCAGCTAGGCACAGAAATTTTATTAAATTAATATAATTTTAATGAATATATTTTTTATTTCATTTCAACGGTTTAACCTCTAAGCTAATGAGTTATATAGGAACAATGTGTACTCAGAAATTGAGTTTTTTTTAAATATTTTTTATGATGTTTGAGAATTGTGATACATATTTCGTTTTATTATTATAAATCGGTAAAAGCGAAAACTGTATTGCGAATTGGAATTTGTTATGACAAATTATCCATAGATATCAATATACGAGTAATTAACTTTTTTGGTAAATTTTATATTTTTCTTAGATGTTAATGTAAAACGCACCGGTGCGTTCGTATTAACTTGAAATAAGTTAGATTCACACGCATACTCGCTTATATGTTAATGACATTTTTAGTACAAAAGATTAAAAAAAATACGACAGGAAATAAAATTTTACATTGACGTGTAAGCAGTGTCATATGAAAGAAAAAAAATACAAGACTAACGCTACACAAAAACAAGGCAACATAATTCATTCACACCGGTAAGAATAGTTTTTAAACTTTACTCATGCCATTATTTCCTAGTCACGTGAAAATTCATGGGATGATCATATTGATTGGGGTAATATGTAAAGTTTTGTTGTAATTTATTTTTAACAAACACTGTTTATTCCACTTTTTTTTTATTTTTTATGACGGTATAACCCTACCGGTTTCAAGGCTTTCACCTCATCTTCAGGGGAGCGTAAACAAGACTAAATGCTGTTCAGACTGGCACCGATATAGACACTTCAACGGTTGGAGGCGGGAGGGGTGAGAGGAAGGCTAGGTATAATTTCGGCCAAGAGCGGGGAAATTGTGGGGAAATAACTATTCAAAAGATGCTCTGATCGGTATACTGACTTAGAAATTTCTAGGGCCTCTAATCTGTCCAATCTATTTCCGTTGTCGTTAATATGTAAGAATTTGGCATCATCGATAGAAAAAGTATGATTCTCACGGTGACAATGATTAGCCATTTCAGAAAAAATTAGAGGATTTGTTAAAGCAGATTGGTGTTCACGAAATCTCTTTTCAAAAGATCTTCCTGTCTTTCCTATATAAAAATTATCACAGTCAGCACATAAAAGTTTATACACACCGCTGTTGTTAAGTATTCCATTTTTGCCTTTCCCATTAAATAAGAGTTTCCGGAGATTAAAGTTAGTGTAAAAAGCTGGCTTTATGTGACTTGGAATATTTTTGGTTATTTCATTTGATATATTTTTTATAAATAGGACTTTGCTCCATTTATAGGTATGCTTATAGGTGTCGTTAAATATATAATCTTTTATAAGTTTCTTTTTTGTTTTGTTTTTTTAAAGTGAATCAATGAGGCTTCCAGGATAGCCATTATTTGTAGCAATTTTTTTTATGGTTATTAATTCCTTTTTAAAATTGTCGTCGGTTAATGGGACACTGAGCAATCTATGAAGCATACAGTTAAAGGCGGCGAATTTATGATTATTAGGATGGTTAGAAGTTGCTGGAATTATAGAGTCTGAATAAGTATTTTTCCTATATATATCAAAGTCAAATGTGCCTTTTTTCCGAGATAATGTTAGGTCCAAGAAATTTAATTTTCCGTCCTGTTCTGTTTCTAATGTAAATTTTATAAAACTTTCTATAGAATTTAAATATTTAAGAAAATGGTGTAATTGTCTATCGGTACCCGTCCAAACACAAAGAATGTCATCTGCATATCTAAACCAGCACAAAACATTTTTGGTTAACTTAAACTTACTCCTAAAAATACATTTTTCAAAATAGTTCATAAATATTTCACTCAGAAGGGGAGACAGCGGTGAGCCAATAGCTAAACCATTCGTTTGTTTATATATTTTATTGTTGAAGTTAAAATAATTTTGTTTGATGCATAAGTCCATCAGTGAAATCAATTCCGAATTTTTAACAAGGTCCTTACTTTTGTCATTTATGATATTTTTTGCGAGCTCTAAGGATCTCCAACCTGGTATGCTTGGATATAGGTTAGTGACATCAAAGGATACCAGTTTTGCATTATGATGCATTTCTATGTTTTTTAATTTATCAATTAATTCCAATGAGTTTTTGATTGAGTATTCAGCTTTAAATTGGGTTAGATTATAAAACTGTTCTTTGACAAACTAACATATTTTATAGGTTGGTGCCTGGTTATATGAGACTACAGGTCTTATAGGTATATTGTTTTTGTGTAATTTGGCTAAGCCATATAATTGCGGTATTTGTGGATTCATTATACACAAATTCTTTTTAAAATTTTGGTTCATGATGGAGCTACAATTTTTAAGGACGGATTTTACTTTAGTCTGCAGAGAATTTAAAGGGCTGGTTTTTATTACTTGAAATTTATTGTTATTCAGAAAATCTAGGACTTTTTCTTCATAATCCTTTCTATGAAATATAACTATTGATTCACCTTTGTCTGCCTTGGTTAATGTTAAATTATTATCTTTCAAAGTCTTTTTGATGTTCATGGCCGTGGCTAGTTCCTTCCGGGCGATGTTATTCACTTGACACATGGCGATGGATTTCTTGATGTCGGCTGCACACTTGTAAAGTTTTGTTATACAATTTGAACATAGAACGCAGATATTTCGTCAAGTTTGAAAAATTCGATTAAGCAAAGTCTACCCTAAGGTTTCATAACACGAGCGCTTAAACAAAAATCACTGCTGCATTATTTAGCGAGTCATATAACCGCTGCAATGCTTGCTGTGCAAGGAAAATTTTAATATCGTTCATAAAATGTATTCCTTGAGTACAGGGTCTGCTCTACCAATATGTCAACTAGGTAGTTTCCTAGGGCGCAGACCTCAAGGAGGTAAATAAAGGCAGAAAACGCTTAAGAACAAACAAAGTAGACAGCGAAGGAACATTCACGTTTTGTTGAAATTATTTTGATTGCTTTGGAATCCTAATTATCTTGTGTATCTTTGCGAAAAATTATATTTTCTTTCAGAAAATGTATGCTTATTTGAGTATTACTCTCGTAACTAAACAGTCTGATTTAAGTATAACTCTCGTGAGTCAAAATACTTATTTGAGTATTTTGACTTGTAATTTAAAAGTCTCATTTGAGTAGCATTCTTATAGCTGAAAATTCTGATTAGAGTATTACTATTGTAACTCAAAATTCTTATCTGAATATCACTGATTATTACATTCTGATTGTTACACAAATATTATGATAACATGGTGAGTTAATTACGCCAATTAATCTTATGTGGTACATTTTACGTTTTCCGAAAAGATAAATTTTGTAGTTTCAAGTTTCAGGATTTTTATTTTTACTACAAAACATTTGTTCTCAAACATCGAAGTTGGCAATATTTTGGGGCCGCAAGAGGCTCGTTTTGTTAAGGGTGCCAAATAGTTCAGCACCAGCCCTGCTTAAATACTAGAGTGTATTTATCGAAATAAACTATGCGCATAAATTCCTTTTTATGTTTGTTTTTAATAAAAGCATACAGAATATGGGGATGAAACGTTGTGAACGATTTAACTGAATGGTTCATTGCATTGAAGATTAAAGCTATCGTTTCTATGATTTGTAATTTTTATATGGAACATCAACGAGTAGTTTTATTGATTCCTTACCAATGGTCACTTTTTCATAGTCAAAAAGGAAATAAACTTCTTGGATGATCAACTTTTTTTTTTTTATAATTTACGGTTGATTTTAAAGGAATAAATAAATAAAGGTTTATTGATAGCAGCATAGTTTGTACATATTTAAATACTTTCCGAAATCACATATATATCTCTCAAGATAAATGGCTGAAAATATAATACATTTGAAAAATAATCCATCGAAAGGTCTGGACTCATATGATAACATCCCCACGGCCGAGATACACCCAACCAATATAGGGCGAGCCCGGCCGCGAGGACACCAGATATTTTATATTATTACTTACAGATTACAACATTTTATATTTATTTTATCTTATAGTTGATTGGATTATGTGTACAGATTAAATCCCAACATAATGAAATTCGTGGGAGTAAAATACAGCATTTGAAAAAACTATTTTATTTCAGAATTAAAAAAAGACAGTGAATAATATTTATTTCAAAGAATATTATTTTGACTGTATCGATTTTATTATTTACATTCATAACTACAGTTTCAATATCTAATTGTCTAAATAAACACGAAACGTTCAAAATGTCATTCACTTGATCCAACTATACTTTTCTTGGGATTCCTGTACCACGCCTTCAACTCACATTACCATTGCATGTTTGTTTTATTTATATTTTTTCTCTCATTTGTTACACGTGCCCAAACCGTCTCAGAATGTTTTTCTTCATCTTACTGAACGCATTAATCTTACGACCAAATTTATTTTGAATCACTTCATTCCATATTCTATCATACATTAAAATTAATGGTAATATTTTTAACTTAATATTTAAAAAATTACAATAATAAAGCACGTCAAATCAGATTACAACATTGTTTCTTAATTGTAATATACATGTTTGTCTAACTATTCTTTCTACATACATATTAACGTGCACCCTTATTATTATTTTTCACCATCCCCTAAGCAAAAATACTTCGAAAAATTCTTGCTAAAGGGGGTGTAACGTCCACCAGTGAATATTTCCGATAGAAAAAGGGAGGTTGCTGACTTTGCACCCCTTAGGGCTTCTACGTTTTGGGAGGGGGGCAATTCTTTCCGATCTATCTTCCAGTTTCTAAAACACTTCCAGCTCATTGGGTCCGGATGAAAGATGGATTGATCTCCGGATTCCTCGACTATATGACTGTGATAAAGATGTGGAATCTTGCATATTATGTAAGGAATTTTTGCGGTACGAAAAAAGTTGGTGACGTGGGTATTTTTATTCGTGCCTATTATCATTACCACAGATTTGATATGATGGTCTACGTGGTTTGGTTGGCAAGAAACACAACTTTCTACTTACTATAGAAGTCGGGTTCAATTATTGATAGTACACAAACATATTAATAAACTCTTGTCTGAAAGATGTATCACTAAAAAGGATATCGTTACCTCTTAATTTGTGATGGATATGCACTCGTAGAAACAAGTGATGTGGTTATAAGAACAACAGCTAGATTTAAGGATGATTAAATATAGTTTCTGTTTCTTCTTGACGTAGATATTGCATCTGTTGTTACAAAAATCATTCTTGCAAAGCAGATCACCAACTTTCATTTTATTGTTTTGTCGGCCTTCTTGGCCTGCGTTATCCTATGGGAATCTCGTGTGCCACTATTAATGGCGATTCGGTGTATGTCCAACATATGTTATCTACATGGTCCCTCCATTGCTACCTTATCTTCCTCCTTCATCTCTGTATTGCAGATCTGTCGAATGTGAGTTTCTAACACTACCTCCTACGATGGTTCGTAATATTCTTATCTCGGATCTTCGAAGGTTTCTTTTTTTCTAATTGGCCCTTGTTTCAACATTATAAGATAAAATCATGATCAACGTGACACAAGTCTTATATATTTGAACTTGACTATTGATTCACGTATGTTGGTTTTTCCTTAACACATCTCTTAGACAACCAGATATTGCAGCTGTTTATTGCGATCCTCATTTTATATTTTTTGCTGTTTAGTGAAACTTTAATAATAGACGTTATATATCATCTTCTGATTCTGCTGCTGTGATATCGTATGTAAACCATAAGGGTCAACTGCATAGCATATGACTCTAATGCTTTTATAGGCCATATTGTAACCAATCTCTAGGAATGCAAACTCTTTTAAAATTATCTCCATCATGATATTAAATAGCAAATAGCAAAGACTGTTCAATTGCTTTATTCCAACAAAACAAATATTGATTAAATGTACAAAGTGAAGTTTCCGTATGATTTAGTGTTTTCTTACAAAATCTATAAAATATATAATCCTTTTGTTTTGAAACAACCGATGAACTCAAAAAGATAAATAAATTTTATTTACATCGGAACAAAACAAATAAAAAAAATTACAGTTAAAAAAGATAAAAGAAAATCTAAACCTTTCTTCTGTTAAAATGTATTGTCAAATAGCTCGACATAACTCACACTTGACTTCACGTGATGGATTTTTCCTTTTTTTTTTGTCTTGTTTATTTTTACCTGACCTATAAAAGAGGATAATGAGAGGCTTTCGAGGATAAAATATACCATGAGATCCTTACCTTCGTGGATAAATGGAATGGTCTAATTCCAGAGATCGTTGTTGAGGATAATCCTCCATGAAAGAAATTAGAGGTTTTCTAGACTGTTGTTATTTTCTACGTAATTTGTTTCTGATTAAGAAACCTAACTTCTAATAATTTTGAAGCGATTTCAAAGGCATGGCGAGCTAAATAATAATACCTTTTTATTAACATAATATTTTAATAAAATAATAATTATAAAAAAAAAACAACCCTGTTACAGTGGACATAACAATACGTGTTTGATAAGAAAAGCAGCTGAAAAAAATTAATACGAAGGATCTCAGTCTGGTAAAAAGGTTCGTCTGGTAACAACTGCTAGAAACGCGAAAACTGTGCAAGTGTAATTTCTTCGTGCACTGATGAACCACGAGTTATGTGCCTACTTAAATAGTTCTAACCCAGAAAACTTGATGTATGGGACTGAATACAATGTTATATATCTACTACGCTTCTTAATACATTCGATTGGTTATTCGAAGAGTGCCATAAGGAGTACTTATTTTATATAAATTTCTTCTTCTTCTTAAACTTTCTGTAGACTCTCAAGAGTCTGTTACTGCAGGATTGTCCTCCTGTGATGCTGAGCTCCAGCTATCTCTCCATCGTATAGGGGGTCTCCCTAGCGGACGCCGTCCATCCGGCACCCCATGCAGAGCTATGTATGGAATTCATTCTCTGTACATGTTGGTACCAGTATCGTCAACGCTGTCGTCCCCATCTGACCACATCCTGGGCTTCACAGACCTCTCGGATTGTGGTGTTCCTTACACAATCACGCAAAGTCTTCCCAGCATTAGCGAGCAGAGTTCTCATTTCCGTTGTCCTTAGCATACTTTTTGTCCTGACAGTATCCGCCCTCGCTTCGATGCCATATGTGAAGATAGGTCGCACACAGGTCTTATAAATGCGTACCTTGATATCCATTTTCATATCTTTATTCCTCCATATGACATATCTCAGGCAGCCCGCCACAACTGCAGCTTTATCTACCTGAGGCCTTACTTCTCTGGAGAGGTTATGAGAGCTGAGCAGTTCACTGCCAAGATATCTGAACTGGGTTGCTTGTTCAATATATAAATTTGTACATAATAAATAAAATAAAATAAACGATTTGAAAAGTTTATTAAAAATTATTTTTCTTTGCATATCATACGTTAAACGCTTAAAGTCTGCTGTAATGAGGTTCGTAACAAAACTGTCAAACCCTAGACGTGTGCAAATAATACTCCAATAAAGGTGGTTTAGGTGTTAAGACATCTGTCATCAGACCAGGACTTTGCGGGTTTGATTCCCATCGAACCCATTTTTTTTTTAAAAAAGAGTATAAATTTTGTTTTTGTTGAAGGTAATTTTTATATCTTTCTGGTTGGTTGTTACCGAACTCGTAACTTCTGGGTTCCTAGTTGGTAAAATTAATAACCATAAATTAAAATAAAAAAATATTTTCAAATATTTTGTTACTTTCAAATACAATGGCTGCTGTCACGAGGTTTACTTCAAATACAGAGTAAATATTTACTCAAAAAATATGTTTTTAAGTAAAAAATGTTAGGAAAAACATCTTAAATGAAATTGTTTTTTTATTCTCCAAAATATTTAATGGCTCTGTAAACAAACCTACAAACAACATCAAAATGTCCTTAAAATTAAATTTCGTTGTTTTCATTAAAGATCTACGTTGATTCTCTAACAGTTTGTTCAATTCAAAATTGTTTAAAATGAAAATTCTAATATACTTTAAGGAATTTCTCAGAAGAGTAAATATTTAATCAACTTGAAAAGGTTTGACAAACGAGCTGCTAAAGAAATTCGTAAGTTATTCAAGTACTAGTGAAAATAATTTATATAACTGTTTTCTTGACAGATATCTAAGATTTTACACGTAAAACTGTAAGAAAAGTCTATCATATATGACTTATTTGCATCATCATTTTTTTATTCGTATGGAATCTATAAAATTATCAAATAAGGCGGGGTGTCATTTATATATTCTTCTTCTTCCTAGTGTCATGTCAGGTCCCCCCAATGTTGAATATCACCTGAGAGTAGACATCTTTGTCCCCGGCAGCCCGAAAAAGATCTCCAACGCCCTTTATACTAGTCCAATCACGTATATTGCGGAGTCAGGAGATTTGCCTCCTGCCTACACCTCTTCGGCCTTCTATTTTGCCTTGGATGATCAGGTGCAGTAATTTGTACTTTGCTCATCTAAGTACATGACCCAAGGAAGACACCTTTCAAATTTTAATATTAATCAGCAATTCTCTATCAACTTTGGCTCGTTGAAGAACCCTTGTGTTGCTGACCATATCCGTCCAGGTTATCCGTAGCATTCTCCGGTGCATCCACATTTCGAATATTTCCAGTCGCTCATACTTCTAGCTTTGAGGGTCCATAATTCCACTCCATGCAATTATACTGACCAAACGTAGCATTTGACTAACCGTGGTCGAAGTTTTAAGTTTAGATTATCATCGCAGAATACGCTTCTCATTTTATTAAGAGCCGCACGAGATGATTCAATTCTGCACTTGACTTCAGTTTCTGGGTCTAAATCTTCCATTAGGATACTTCCGAGGTATTTAATTTTTTTCACTCTCTCTATATCAGCACCGTTCAATGTAAGACGTGCTCCTGCGTGATCCTGCCAGCCAAACACCATAAACTTAGTTTTACTCACGTTTATATTCAGCCCCAGCCTCACAGCCATTTATATATCTGAATTAATTAATGCCCTTTAGCCGTGACGAGCATGAAGAAGGCAGAATACAAAGAGGGAGATCAGGACGCTTGACATTAGTGCCACCAAGGATCAATATGTAAGCCTTTACAACTTGCAGTTTATCTGCGTCTTTTTTTTCTATTGGGTCCCTGATAGCTAGCAGCAGTTCTACGCCATCTGGCTCTATCTGCCGGGTTTTTTTTCTCAGTTCTGATCATTTATGTTTTTAAGCGTGTCATACAATTCGTTATTTTATCTCTTGTGCTACCCACGATACATTATTATGTCTTCTGCCAGCTCACCAAAGACGATTTTTCTTAGGAGTTTGTATCAGGCGTCCAAGTTACGTTTCCAGAACAAGCCAGAATCTCAATGCTTCAGTAGTTAACTCTTCTCAAAACTCCGTCATGTTCTATGGTATCAAAAAGTATCAACTGTATGTCATCATCGAATTTTCGTTAATTTCGTGGATTACATCTGCTGTAATTGAGCGCCCTAATGTGTTGTCTGTAGGGAACCAATGATTCAAGAAACAAGTGAAACCAATTAAGCAAGTCCAAAAAATGAAAAATGCATCGTTTTCGAAATGTCTACACCATAAGATAAAACAAGGAGTACAACACTTCTAAATACTACATACAAATTATATGAACAACCACAAAAGTCTCATAACAAATGTAAAAAATAAATACTTACATTAAAACACAACAGAATAACATGCATTGTCTTTTTTTCAATGTGTTTATTCCTACTCGACATAAAATTTGTAATTTTTCATTGTTCTCACATTTTAAATATTATATCTGATTTTGAGTGTAACCCTTGACAACCTCTCAAAATTTGTAGCTTCTGTCTAGTGGATTGGAAGGGATTGCCGTAAGGTATTAAACCCACCGATTGTACCTTTGTGCAATGAAGTGCCAAATGAAAGAAGCCTTTGTTGATTGCTAAAGGATACCATGTTTCTGAGTCGTTAGTAACAATAGCTCTGATAAACGTTTCATACACCCAAAGTTGCTCATTTCGGGTTAAAGACACTTAAGGGATGAAGTCCTGAAGATATCTTCTTCTCGTTCTTCTTCATTGTGTGCTCAACCCTTAGCTTCGTAGTACTCTGCTACGTCTCAAACTTGGTGTACAGCCTGTATTTTTCTTTGACAATCTTGGGTCATGTTGAAGATAAACAAAATGCATTAAATTTATTTAATATAACCTAATAATTATTTAATATAACCTTACATAATTATACCCTTGACTACAGTTTAATTGCTATTTGGTGAGGAGTATTTACCATTTCATTTCAACAAATCAGAAAGTTTATTAAATATCTAATCATTTTTAATTAGACAAGTCCTTCAATTTTTGGGCATGTTGCTCATGACAAAAGAGTGGACATCTGTGGAGCTGCAAGAGGTGGACATTTGGTGGTTATTGTTTTTTGTGTTTAAGTGTCATACATTATACTTACAATGATCAATAAAAAGTTTTTTTGATTGTGTGTTTTATTCAAGAATTTAAAAAAATTTAATTAAAAAACTGTCAATTTGAAACACCTTTAATATCGGAAATTGGCCCTCTTCCAAAAAGTTCAAATCATTCATTAGTATGGTACCCTTTAACTTATTTGAATAAGTAATTCTGACACATTAAATAGTGTAACTGGGATACAACATTGTCTGACCCATTGATCGAGTCTTCGGGTTTAAAAAAATGTAGCAGGTACGAAACTCGTTGTTCGCGACCGTAAGAATTAGGAATACTACCGCACATGAAGAAGAAACAACACTCGCACACGTTTAGCAAGTTTGAATTTTGTTTCCAGGCGAACTCTTTTACAAAACTGGAACCTTTTTTATTTGTATTATCGGACATCGAACCCGAAACCCCCGGAAATAAGTTATACGTTTTATCAACTAGGCCACAGAGGTCGTTACAAACGAGAACATGATTGTAATATATAATGATAGAATAAAAATTGTTAGTTATTTTGCAATCAAACATTTTATAGTTTTCCTAGAAATTTTTTTAGAAAGTTTATTAAATATCTAATCATTTTTAATTAGACAAGTCCTTCAATTTTTGGGCATGTTGCTCATGGCATAGGAAACAGTTTGGACATGTTTGTGGTCATTGGAGGCGAGGAAGGACGATGCACAAGAGGAAAAATCCTTATACGTTGTTCTGACCAAGTGAGATACGCAACTGGACTACCCTTAACAACTGCCTTTCGAGCCGTGTAGTGCAAGGATAGATGGAGTCATCAGAGGCTATCATGGATATCACGATACTCATTCATGACCTGAACGACAGAATGATGACCAGGAAATGAAAAGAAACTTAAGAATGAAAGACAAGAAGACGACAAAGTAGCCGTTTTCTTGACAGATATTAGTCTGCTAAATACAGATTTTAAGCCCCGATAAGACTTATATTGACTGATATTAATGTTTTAACCTATCTACAAATTTGGCGTTGACAATCGTTCGACAATTAAAATATCTCCATCATTTATATTTAATGTTGGCAATGACAATCGTTCTACAATTAGAATATATTCATCATTTTTTATTTATTGTTGGCAATGACTATCGTTCGAAAACTAAAATATCTCCATCATTAATTATTTAATGTTTGCAATGAAAATCGTTCGACAATTAGAATATCTCCATCATTTATTATTGAATGTTGGCAATAACAATCGTTCGACAATTAAAATATCTCCATAATTTATTATTTAATGTAGGCAATGACAATCATTGGACAATCAAAATATCTCCATAATTTATTATTTAATGTTGTTAATGACAATCGTTCGACAATTAGAATATATCCATCATTTTTCATTTATTGTTGGCAATGACAATCGTTCGACAATTAAGATATCTCCATCATTAATTATTTAATGTTGGCAATGACAATCGTTCGAGAATAAGAATATCTCCATCATTTATGTTTGAATGTTGGCAATGACAATCGTTCGACAATTGAAATATCTCCATCATTTATTATTTAATGTAGGCAATGACAATCATTCGACAATCAAAATATCTCCATAATTTATTATTTAATGTTGACAATGACAATCGTTCGACAATAAGAATATATCCATCATTTTTTATTTATTGTTGGCAATGACAATCGTTCGATAATTAAAATATCTCCATCATTAGTTATTTAATGTTGGCAATGACAATCGTTCGACATTTAGAATATCTCCATAATTTATTATTGAATGTTGGCAAAAACAATCGTTCGACAATTAAAATATCTCCATCATTTATTATTTAGTGTAGGCAATGACAATCATTCGACTATCAAAATATCTCCATAATTTATGATTTAATGTTGGCAATGACAATCGTTCGACAATTAGAATATATCCATCATTTTTTTATTTATTGTTGGCAATGACAATCGTTCGACAATTAAAATATCTCCATCATTAATTATTTGATGTTGGCAATGACAATCGTTCGACAATAAGAATATCTCCACAATTTATTATTGAAAGTTGGCAATAACAATCGTTCGACAATTAAAATATCTCCATCATTAATGACAATCGTTCAACAATTAGAATATGTCCATCATTTTTTATTTGTTGTTGGCAATGACAATCGTTCGATAATTAAAATATCTCCATCATTAATTATTTAATGTTGGCAATGACAATCGTTCGACAATTAGAATATCTCCATCATTCATTATTGAATGTTGGCAATAGCAATCGTTCGACAATTAAAATATCTCCATCATTTATTATTTAATGTTGGCAATGACAATCGTTGGACAATTAGAATATCTCCATAATTTATTACGAGTATTTCTTGGGTACAAGACAATTTATATATGTATTTAATACTTCATTTTATAATAATATGGTGTGCTTATGATCACATAGCAATGTCTTCCAACGAATCAGACCAAAATGAATTAGGGAGTTACAAAGTGTCAAAAACTATTCGAATTATTTATTATGGTTTTAAATAAATAAATCGATCCTTCGTGTTAAATACCACAAAAGCAGGCACAAAACTCGCGGTTCTTTATTGCACGTGCTGGTAACACTACACCACGCGAAAGGGCAACGAAACTCGCACAAGTTCAACGTCCAGTGCGAATGAGTATTGTTACTAGACAAAGTTTTTCACATTTTTTTTTCATTTTTTAGTACAATGAGGAATCGAATTTGAAGTTGCCGGGTAGACGTTAAGCATTTTGCCAACTAGCACATGAAGAGTGGTTTTTCAAAATCATGATTCATCACACCTACTGCCGTAGACAGAAAAGACGGAGTATTCTATCTCGACACAAATATTTTCACAAATACGACCTCCGTGGCCTGGTGGTAAGACACTTGTCTTGCCGATCTGGGGGTTCTGAGTTCGATTCCCGCTGGAACTCAGATTTTTTTAAATAAGATTCTAGTCTTGTTAACACTTAGGGCCTATAAAAACATCTTTCTGGCTGGTTGGAAGAGATTGCCACATGGCAATAAACTCGCCCGGTTAAAAACAAAGTTTCACCTCTTCCACATGCATACACCTTCTCATACAGCTCCTACGATTTCTTTTATTTCTTACATTTCCTCCTTTCAAAATATCAAATATTTGATCCAACCATACTTCCCTTACTCTCCCTCTACCACGCCTTCCACTCATATTTGCACTGTATATTTGTTTTGCTAGTATTTATTCATTTCTTTGTACCACATACCCTCTATCGTCACTGAGTGCTCTTCTTTATCTAACTCAATACATCATCAAGTCCACATTCATCTCTCATCACTTCACTTCCTATTCTGCCATACAATATCCCTAATGTATTCTTCAAAATCCACGTCCATGTTTAACTCGCGACCATATAAGTTGGCGCTAAAATACTGTTACGAACTATCATCTTAGCAGATTTCAAAACAGTATAATTTTAGTGCCTCACGGACTTTGTTTCCTATTGCTACACACTATTTGATATCCCTCATAACTATTCCACTGACTGCTTGTTAACCTCTGTAATTCATCTTCATCCTCCTCAAACACTTACATGTAAGCAGCATTCAGCAATTGCTATACATTTCCATTCAACAATTGCATTCCATTGATTTTAGTAGTTCCTACAAATAATGAATGAATTGTAAATATTAAAACAACCAGAGTGACATAAGACATCCTTACTTTACACCTTTTGAAATATTAAACCACTCAGAACCGTTTTCTGTTTTATATACTCTATTTTCAGCATAAAATGACTATCAAGGGTAGAAAAATGAACATAAATATTCTGAAAAATAATCAGAAATATATGAAGAAATTGACTCTTTTATGCAGAAAAATTTAAGAAGATCGTAAAACAAATCGATTCAGAAAACGTGCTTTCCAAGTTATTGGACGGATTGAAATATAAATGGACATTTTCTCTTCTTATGAATATGTACGTTAGCCTTTGGTGGAGTTCAGCCTTTATCAAATCGAATAAAAACGAAATTAAAAGGCATCCAATACCTTTTATTCTTCAGAACTAGATAAAATCACGACTTTCTGGGTGTTGGAGTCAGCAGACATAGATGAAATATATTTTTTTTCTGTTTCAGTACATTCCTCCACCAAGTGGAAATGCTTTTTTTTATATACACGTATATAAATAATTTTCGGTTTTTATTTCCGTCAGTTCAATAATTGAGGTTTTTCACTTTTGTTGCATGTTTTTATTTTTATAATATGAAGCGTGTTTCTTTTTTGTTTTCTTTAGAATTTGGTTTTTGTGTAATTTTTGTGAAAGAAATTAAATGTTTTTTTTTTTCAAAAACAGTGGCCGTTATAAATGAATAGATAAATAAATAACTTGTATACCTGACAATTAAGTGTCTTAAAATATAAATAACAAATAAAATTACCGCTTTCAGTATCATATTTATGATTTTTTTATGAAATATTTACTCTTGATTTGAACAATATAAATAAATAAACATGTTCAGATTTCTAAACCCTTTTTTGCCATCCGCTCAGAAATAATGTGAGCATATTTTTATTTCCTTTTCTAGCCCCTGTCCCTCGCGTCTAGCCTTGACCCACTAACTGTCGCTTGTCACTAGTTCACATCACCTTCCTGTACGGGGTCGCAGCTTCCCTTTTATTCAAATACCTTTTTTCTGGGTCTCTCTGTTTTTCTAAAAATATTTTTGTAAGCGTATAAAAACGTAAATGTGAGATTTCTATTCACTTTCTTTGAAACATCCGTAATTCTTTACAGCTTTTCTAAATGAAACGTTTTTTTTTATTTACCGTAATAATAAAGGGTTTTAATTAATAATTTCATTTAACGTCCCCAAATATAATAAAAAATAATTTTCTTATCTTATAATTTAGCCACCTGGACAGCACTGAGGGTTTCACGAATCTTCTGTACTAGACTTAGGGCTTCATGGTCGCTGCGTGTCGAATATGCTGTTCCTTTCTTTCAGCACAAAATACATACAAAACCATCATGCCATTTCCTATCGGGGTAGGCAGACAGGGCAAAGATTCAGACTTTCTTATCTGGATACACAACGTTTGTCTTTACTTACTCTTTTTACAACAAAAGCCATCCACTAGGGTCTAGTGTTCATATCCATCTGTTCACTCTAGCATAACAGGTGGTTGTTCCAAAGCCTCATACTAGTGTTAATAAAACTGTGCCTGGATTTTAACCTAGTTGCTGAAGACTACTGTTTATTCAAGGGTGTCTGAAATAATCCAATTGGTTGAATCTTTCAGCACTGCTTTCAATATATCATTGGTTTTTTTTGGTGGAGCAATCTCAATGATGCAAGATGTGCACCATTGAGACCAAAGGTGATAGTTAAATTGTAGAAGTCACATCACTTGGGATTGACTTCAAAATGGGAGAAACACTAAATGCCTTTGAGATGTAGTGTTGAAAGCAGCGAGCCGTGACTATCTACATTAAGCATGCGGTTAAGCAAATGAACAATCTATGCTGATACAACAACCATTGCAGAATCTGAAGATGATCTCCAAAAGATGTTCCATCTTTCATTGCAAAAATAGAATATATACACATTTGTAAAAAAACCAAATGTTTAACATCCTACAATTTTTTTTAATTGCTAACTCTTTAATTGCTAATTCATGGCAAACCTTTTGAACTTTGAATTGAATTTAAAAAATGCAGGTGTCGACTTGTTCAATAAGAATAATCTCATCACAGAAATAAAAGGCCAAGTAAATAAACCCACTCATGTGTCAGAAGGCCTTTGATATGCTGTCATTTATTATAACATTAAAATACTCTAAAATAATAGCCGGTTATGTGAAAAATTATTAAGTGCATGTGAGGCCAGTCATGACTAATCGTATAGTGTCGAGTTGATACAACAAAACGTTTACTCAAAACTAACAGAATTCAACCTATCAGAGCCATAGTAAAAAACATTTAGAAATAAAGTTGGAAAGTCTTGTATCCGGAGAGATATGTTAAGTGTAAGATAATGTGAGTGGGTAACAAATCGTAGAAGACACTGGTGAGATTATGTGGAAAGGATAAATATTATAAGAGTTCCCTATGAAGCAATGCATGTAATACCCACTGACAGTAACAAATCGTAGAAGACACTGGTGAGATTATGTGGAAAGGATAAATATTATAAGAGTTCCCTATGAAGCAATGCATGTAATACCCAATGACAGTAACCCCCTTGGAAAACATTAAAAAATATGAAAGGGTAGCTAGAAGTCAACGTCTCAAGGGAGATATTCCTGGTGATAACAATTTTAACTTCAGAGAAACAAAAAGAACTAGAATTAATCTTGAAGATCTCACTGAAATATAATTCTTTAACGTTACCAAAATATTAAGGGCGACTGTTTCAGCTTATAAGCCCCTTTTTCAAAGTAAAGGAGCTTTCAAATTGAGCGGTTTTTTAAATTCTTGAATAAAACACACAATTTGCTTTGATTTGAAAAAACGTTTTATTAGTCATTGAAGTATAATGTAAAACATTTAAACACAAAAAAAACAATGCCCGCCAAAAGTCCACCTCTTGCAGCTCCACAGATGTCCACTCTTTTGTCAAAAATTTCGATGACATTTTGGCATAGTTGCGGTTCTAACTCACCAATAACGCGAATAATTTCATCATTCAGCTCAGGAATTGATTGAGGGTCACTTTTATACTCGTAGACCTGACTTTTTACGTAACTCCAAAGAAAAAAGGCCAACGGTGTCAGATCACATGATCTTGGTGGCCAATTAACATCACCGTTTTCGGAGATTACACACCATAAAATAATTCAACAATTTAAACTCGTTGTTGTATTGTATACGACTCTTTTTTATAAATGTCATACATTACACTTCTCAAATGTCACAAAACTTAGGCAAGTTCATTACGCCATCTGTGTTTTATCCGAGTATTAAAAAAAACTCAATTTGAAAGACCCTTTACAAAATAAAGGAACGATATTTTATATATTTGTTTCAGCCAAAACTTATTATTTCACAAGAACAATTTTGCATGTTATACTAGCGCGAGTGCAGACATTCTAAAATCATTTCATTTGGAATATTTTGTGCACTGCAGTGGTTAAAATTGGTCAATGAGACGGATTTATCTTAAAACGATACAACAGATGTATAATTTCATATGAACTTAAAATGTATATGCTCTTTGTAACACATAATTTATTTATATTCTAGCGCACTCTATTTTTGTTATGCATGTGTCATAAATATTTTAATAGTCAAAATTAACTATATGTTATACACATTAAGAATACATACCATCACATCATTTCCTTATTGAGGTTAGCAGAGAAGACAGAACGCCAGACGTTTTTTTTTATCTTGACACACATCCTAAGCCTCTTCTATGTACATCCACACACCTCATATGGCGTCTACAATTCTTCTGACTTTCTACTTTTCTTTCTTTCGTTAACGATATTTATCACGAATTTGCAACGGGTTGTAATTATTACGACGGTGATGAAGATGGGATCATGTTATTTTTACTAATTTTATCAAATTCAATTTGACCATGTCTGGTTTATCGCAAGGCAGACACAAAAAAAACAGATGAGTGAGACTCTCGCACGGTAGAAGTAAAACTTTTTAGCTCCTAGGAAAAAATGATTTTATGCATTCCTTTTTACCATTTGTTAATGATATATTTTTCTTATTTTTTAGGATTAGGTTATGTGGAATTTAATTCAAGAAAATCTCTCTTAATTAAATAAAAAATGGTTATGTGGAATTTAATTCAAGAAAATCTCTTTAATAATAAATAATAATTAACACGGAAGCATTTTCTGAGCAGCATCATGAAGTGTCCTTTTTTGTAATAGGCAATCCAATCCCACTATAAAGAAAATTTATGCCCCTTTATCAAAATCATTGAACAATCATATGAGTCAAAATACTTAAATAATTATCAATTTAAGACAATTTAAAGTTTCACCTGGTAACAATTGAACAATCGATCTAAAAGTGGAAAAGATGATTTATATTCATCATCCAAACCACATTCGCAGTCAATATCCTCCACAATACCCATTCTGTAGAGGTACACATAACTGAAACTTTTATCTGTTTCATTCTCATTTTGTAAAACCGTGGTTTTAAAGAGATAGATTGTTGGATTGATTTATATGTTAACTCAAGTGTGTTGCTACCGAAGAAGGACTCCCTTTGGGTAGTCCCTTCTTCGTCATTACGTGACGTCACGTTCATAATAAAAAATTAAGAATATTTTAATCATCTAGTGTAGATCGCGCTAGATGAAAACTTATTTTTTCCCCTTATCAGATTAAACTGTACTTAACCGATTTATACATAGACCCCTTATTTACACCAATTATACCTCAATTCATCGCCAATCAACGCTAAGTATCGTGTTTAATTTTATTTAAAAGATCAGAGTTTTGAAAAATAAGATAAGAGACTACCAGTTGAACATGTTTCCTTTGCCAAGTAATCAACACAAAGTATCGTTTTATTTTATCTACAATACTTTTGGACACATTTGTGATAAAGCCTTTTGTTACAAAATATAACACATGAAAACAACAGATTGATTTAATTTTTTTTTCAGGCCACATTCTTTCACACAACAGCAAAAGAAACTGATAATTGTAACACAATAGAGGATGAAGAAGAGAAACGATGTTAACGAGTCATCAATTATATATTTGGCACCCGGCCAGGCAGGTTCATAAACCAAAATGAAGGGACTCTTCGTCTGCCTATTGGAAACGTGTCGAGTCACCCTCAAAGTTCTTTTCTATGCTCTTCTAATAATGAAACAATACTGATCATTTTTGTTAGATTACTCTTGTATTCATTTTTTTTCATTTTATCAATTTCGCTTGTATCATACTCTTTTAGGAACGATTGTTCCTTAAAGGACAGATGATTGTTGATAAATAAAAACTTGTCGAAATCGGAATGTGTAAAGAGGAATTTTATTGACCAACGTTGGTATATATAATGTTTTTTGAACGTGTGCGGGAATGCGCACGAGATATATCGCTGTCTCGTCTTTGCGCTTACAATATGTTTATTGTCGCGCGTAGGTATCCTTTTGTTTTGAGAGACAGCGCGAAAGATGTGTTGCCCTCTCCTTTCCTCATGGAATGCGGTCTTCACTGGTAGTGAGTTGAATGACCGATCGCGTGGACTTTGGCATTGTTTGTCTCGTATTGTTAAGGTGGCAAAGGTCGTCTCGTGGGTTCAGTGACCGCGCATTTGGTCGCCACACTCTATTGGATTTTGCCACTACTATTCTATTGTTTTATTTTCAAATCTGTAATTTATTAATTGTTTTGTATTGTATTACATTTTCGTTGTATATTTTTATATTTTTGCTTAAGACAATAAGATTTAAACTAACTAAAAATATTCACTTACACAATAAAACAATTCAAATAACATATAAGCATAAAAGTATGAGTACATACATCAAAATTCTTTCGATTGTACTAAAAATTAACAATATACACTTTATTAATACGATACGGGACTTTCTCAAGACGGACACTCCGTACCGCACCGCACCACACCGAGCGTCACTCTGTGTAATTATTCCTGACAACTAATAAACCGTTAATAGACGGTTATTGCTAATTATTGTAAAATAATACAGATTGACTGTACTTGTCTTTGTGCTACTTCTTATTGTCACCGTGTTGCTGATTCTTCAGAGTCTCGATTGCTCGTTGTGATTGACGCAATCGTCTCTTTCTTTTAACACCTGAAACTCTTTTTTCAGCCATCTTATAATTTTGATCCATAATAATAAGCCTTTAATGCTTTTCATTAAAATTTAGTCTTGCAGGAACAATAAAAATATCATACTTAAATTTCAAGGTTGTTTTAACAAAAATGACGAGTTAAATCCATTTCCAGAATGAAACTGGAAATCTTTTATTTGAATGAAACGAAACTCAGAATAAAGCGTTTATTTATTGACAGAAAACTTGGTATAAACTATTCACAGCCAAAATAATTTTTTTATTCAAAAAGCAAGTTTCAAATAAGTGAGTTACGCAGGAAATATTTAATATTCTCGTGCAGCACCATATTTCAAATATATTTGTATTTTTACATTCGGAGATAAAAAAAATTTACAAATGAAAATTAAAATAAATCATTTTACTGCTATAAAAATCCCTCCATAATTCTTGTTTGATGTATGGTAGTATCTTATATGTAATTGTTTTTTTTTTTGTTTAAAATGTTAAGGATAGAACATTTCCATTTTTCCCTTCCGGAAAACTCAAAGCTAGAACAGAAAACGGAAGCAATACTTCCTTTCGGGAAGAAAACCTTCTCTGGGTTTATATTTTCAACAAATATTTTATCCCTTCAAATTTAAACAAAACACCTTTTTATACAATACATTTTTTTTAACTAACATCAAATCAACAAAATCATTTTAAAATTATATCTCTTTGTTTTTCCAAGAGCATATAACATAAAAGAAACCTTTTTTTTAAATTATTTATGAAAAATCAAGCTTTTGGGTAGGTAAACATAAATTTAGTTAACATTAGAGTATTATGTTTGAAACGTATAGAAAACAAGGGAGAGGTAGACCGAGGAAATAATTGAAGGAGGTAGTTGGAGGAATTAAAACTGAGGGAAAAGTAACAAATATGAACAGAAAACCATGTAGGGTGAGAAATATAAATGAAGAAGAGACATAGGTTGCGTGGGTATGAATAGAAAAGAGATTTATTTGTGTATCTACAAAATAAACGGCACTTACGTGTCCTTTGCATATCACACTAAAATAATAAAACAAAATATAACTTATTATTAAGGATAGATAACACATGTATCATAAATACGCAATATTTAAAAATTTGATGAATGAAAATAAAGGGTCTTATAAATTGAGCGTATTTTTTTTTAATGATTGGATAAAACACAGATGGCGTCGCGAACTTGCCTGGGTCTTGTAACGTTTGAGAAATGTAATGTATGACATTTATAAAAATGGAGTCGTAAACAATACAACAATGCGTTTAAATTGTTGAATTATTTTATGTATTGTAATCTCCGAAAACGGTGATGTTAATTGGTCACCAAGATCATGTGATCTGACACCGTTGGACTATTTTCTCTGGGGTTACGTGAAAAACCAGGTTTATAAGAATGACGCCCGATCAATTATTGAGCTGGAGGATGAAATTATTATAGTGTAACTCACCAGTAACGCGAATAATTAACGGTTCTAACTGAACCGCAATTATGCCAAAATGTCATCGAAAATTTTGACAAAAGTGTGGACATCTGTGGAGCTGTAACAGGTGGGCATTTGGTGGATATTGTTTTTTTTTGTGTTTAAATGTCATACATTATACTTCAATGACCAATTAAAAGTTTTTTTGAAATCAAAGCAAATTGTGTGTTTTATTCCAGAACAAAAAAAATAAAATTAAAAACCGCTCAATTTGAAAGCCCCTTTAGCAATGAACAGCACGTTGCGGAATAAAAAAAATTAAGTATAATTAATTAAATTCTATTAACAATACAAAACTGGAGCAGGATAAAATAAAATCTTTAAAAAGGGTAATAAGAAAACAAAATGATAGTCCTATTAAAAAAAAACAATACTTAAGACATTATTGAATGAAATGGAAAAATGTCAATAAATCTTGAACTCAAAAACTTCCTCATTAAAAATATCCACCAAACCACAATTGTTGTATTCTTACGATTGATAGATTACAACGTACAGCTATCGTCAGCAAACTGCCATTGTCACATTTGAATTGTAGAAGGTTTTGTGTGTTTGTAGCAGGAATATGGAAACCAATGTAAGTCAATATATTGGAGCTATCAACGATATTATGAATAACATTATACAGAAACTTCAAATCAAGTACGAGTATTACCTTTCTTAAATCAAGTTTAAGGAGGTAGAAATTCAATAAAAAATCCTAGTCAAACTAATCGGGTGAGGCATTCCATTATCTCAAGTACCTCATGACTGAGCATAGTGACTACCACGATACGAGGGGAGGTAAATAAATTGACGAAATGGAGAAAAAAAAAGTATCCTTTTTAATATATTCGCCAATAACTCGAATACATTTTCAGATATTTCAATGAACTTATTTATACCCACGAAAAAAACAATTCGCTTTATTCTTAAAATAAGCCAAATTTGCACTTTTAACATTTTATCACCCGTGAATTTCTTACCTCGAAGTTCTTTTTTATATTTAGAAACAAATAAAAGTCAGACGGAGCCAGGTCTGAGCTTTAGGAAGGGTTATTTAATATTTGGAAGCAACAGTTGTGAAGAGCAGCCAATGCTGTTATGCACGGGTGCATTGTCATGCAAAAGTAGCACCCTTTTTGTCCATTTCCTTCTACTTTTCTCCTTCGCAGCTTCTTTTAACTGCATCAGCAGACCAAAGTTATACTCTCCAGTAATCGTGAGGCCTTTATCTCTGTAATATATCAGCAGTATGCTTCCAGCATTCCAAAAAATCGTAACTATTATTTCCAGTCGATTGCGACACTTTGAACTATTTAGGGAAATATGTGCCCTTATAATGCAACTTCATGGACTCCTGTTTTAACTCAGGTTCATAATGACAAACTCAAGTTTCATCTTCCGGAACGATTTGGCTCAAAATTTCATATTTGTTGTGTCTGCAGAGGTTCAAAAACTGTCATGAACAGTAGACGCGTTGTTGTTTTTTGAAGTGGCGTGAGCATTCTGGGTACCACCTTGTACTGACTTTTGACATTCCTAGATGCTGATGGAGAATATTCAAAATGATTATAAGTGATACTTCAACCATCTCTGCAAGCAGTTGTTTATTCGGGCACTCATCTTCCGGCACAAGTTTGTCTAATTTTTTTTACGATATTTGAAGAAGTGGCCTCAATAAGCCGTCCTGGTTGGAGGTCATCTTCAATCGATTCTCTCCATTGCTAAAAATGACTATGCCACTTGTAAACCATCGTTTTTTCAGGACAACAGTCCCCATAAACCTTTAACATCTGTTTCAAAATGATTTGAGATGTTTTCCATTGTTTTGTGAGACACTTAATGACGCCGTGATACTCATTTTTTTCAATACTTGGGATGTTATTAACGTTTGGCATACTTTCCGACGATATCTTAAACAATACTGACAATTTTTTTTGTTATTTTTGTTAAAAGACGCATTGTGCTGTTTCTTCTTCCCAGTGTCATGTCAGGTCCCTCCGACGTTGAATATCACCTGAGACTCGACATCACCTTATACCAGTCCAATCACGTATATTGCGGAGCCAGGAGGTTTGCCTCCTGCCAACACCTTTTCGGCCTTCTATTTTGCCTTGAATGATCAGGTGCAGTAATTTGTACTTGGCTCCTCTAAATACATGGCTCAAGTAGGACACCTTTCGAATTTTAATATTAGTCAGCAAATCTTTATCAACTTTGGCTCTTTGAAGAACCCTTGTGCCGTTTACGTATAGATAAATAAATTTATACTCAAACTTGGTGAATATTATATACTAATAATGAGTATTATTATCGGAACAAGAGCGACATGAAGAGCACTTGAAATGTAGATGGTGTCCTTAAAGCTTTGCCAACTCTCAACAATAATCTCATCAACTTAATTCCTCTATTCGCCATATTATTAATATTGCAAGAGAAATTCAGCATATGGCTGTGTTGCCAAGATAGTAGTCGTATGTTGCCAAGATCTTAGTTACCCATTTTAATATCACATTATTTAAAGAATATGGGCAAACAACGCCTCTTTATATGATGAACACTAATGCACTGAGTTTAATAGAGGCACACAATTCAAAAACTTTTGTTTAAATTCATTTTGCAGTGTAAAACAATTCTAAGATACTTTTATAGTATAAAATGAAGCTTAAATCCCCGGGCAAAAAGCAATATTTCGATTTATCACTGACAGTTTCCACTGCATAGTTTAGGAAAAACAAAATTTATGCACTTTCAGCCTGCACCATAAGAAACTTGGCGTGATGGCATGAAAATATTTGATAGATACACACTAATACAGGCAGCCCTCGACTTTTGCACATTCTACTTTCGCACAATTCGCTATTTAGCACGATTTTAAAAATTCAATTTTTTAAAGATTTTTGTCGATAATGCAAAAATTGTTTGCTTCCATGCAGTCGCTCCCACTTTTTTGAAAGAGCTATAATATATGGAACGCAATTAACAATATTGCAGACCCGTGGGCTGAAATAAAAGAGTCAATAACGAAAGGTTCCTGGAAATAATCATGCCTTCAAATGACGAGTGATTTTATAAATTCTGAGGAAACTCCGGAAACTATCACAGATGAAATAGTCAGCCTAATGAATGAACTAAACTTAGACGTCAACAACGAAGGTGTTAACGACTTAATTGAATCTCTCTTAGTAACTCTGTCAAATGAATACTTAATTGAGCAACAAGAGTTAAATGAAATAGACAATGAAAGTGAGGAAGAAGAAGCTGATAAAATCGTCAATACTTTGACAATCAAAAATATTAATGAAGCCTTCATGCATCTTGACAAATTTGTGACTATCATGGAAGAATATGATCCCAATGGAGAACGTATATCTCGAATACGTAGGGCGATTGAGAAAAACACAGCATGTTATAGAACTCTTCAAGAAATGAAAAAAAGGGTGGAATTCAACTAACTCTTGACAAGTTTATAAAGAAAATACCTGAAAGCACTTAAACACGCCTCGTTAACTTAATTATGTATATTGATAAATAAATATTTTAAATATATTATTGATAAATATTTTAAAATACAATTAATTATATTTTTTTACATCCCTCCACTTTCGAACATTCAAATTTCGCACAAATTTTCAGGAACCAATTATGGGCGAAAGAGGGCCACCTGTATACTTATTTTTTTATATATATTAGGTTGGCTTTTGAAAGACAAAACACATTAGATTAGGGGAAAGATCCGCGATGCTGTGTATTGTACGTACATCCAACCGTTGGCCTATTCATACATAAGATAACCAGAATTTGTTGATACTGTCAAGGAGTAATTTAAAAAACCCTTTAGGACGTAATATACGATATACATCTAAATTGTAATTCAATACATTTTGAAAGAAAGTATCACCTCAAAAGCACTTTTAATAAATATTTTATAGCTATTATTATAGGAGTACCAGCTACTATGCATCGATAAAGATACAAAAACCTGCGCATTTAAAGCAGCATTTTTGCCTATGAAGTAACGTCATGGTTCACGTTTCGCGTCCATTATAACTAGGAGCTTACCAAAAGTATCATCAACTAAGTCTAAGGCCACACCAAAGTGCTTCGTTAGATGCTACGTAACTAATATACTAGGTGACTTCATGCATGGCCACACCAAAGTTCTTCGCACAAATTCATTTGACATTTGAGTGCGGTTGAGTCAACAAACAATGCAACTCTCAAAACTAACTAATTTCATTACAACTTACCATATTCATTTACTTCCCGTGCAACTTCATTCCAAAGTGATTTTATTACAGGTACATATTTGTTCGATGGGTTCCTTTATATACACAGCTATTATTAAAACTTCAGCCATCTTGTAAAATCACTTGGTGACACAATAAAATTAACCATCACGTATGTTCGCTAGGAGAATCACTAGGTGATTAATCGTCATGTAGCGTGGCGCGAGGCGTGCAGTGTGGTCATTGCGATAGTATGCGGTGCGTTGGTTTGCTAGGATATGTGTTCTAGCTTGCAGCGTAGCTCTAAGCTTCAAGCGAGGCTCCTACCTGTGTGGCCGAGGTCTTAGAACGTTGAATCTTAAGATAAGTTTTTTGAAGCGTAACGATCATAAGCCCGCTATGTCATTATATATACAGCAAAAGAATAATTCATAAGCCTGTTAGATAGTTATGTACATAACCAAACTATAATTCATAAAACCGCTAGTCGTAATAGATACAGCCAGTGTCATGCAATACATTTTGCAATAAAATATCACCGACACTAAATACTTGATGTCGATGATATTATATTTTATCCATAAAAATCTACGAGTATTTATAATACATTTCCACGATAGAACTGTCACGTTTTGCAGTTGAGAGTCTCACCGTTCTCTAAGCGTCACGTGGTCTATTACTTTACGGGATGAGAGAGAGAGGGGTTGCACGGGGTGGTTCAAGGAGGAAGTATAAGGCATGCGCAGATGGTCAGATATGTGGCGCCGGCAATCTGTATATTCAAAAAATTAGGGTGAAACACCCTCTTTCATTAGTTGAGTTACGCTTATGACGACCAGGCCACTGTTGATTGTTTTGAATGCATATTTCATTTGTTTTCTTAAACTTTATTAAGTATGTTTATAAAAAAGATAACAGTGAGGGTAGACATGGTGAGAAGTACTTACATTGAAATAAAAACTGTTTTCATATACTTGAATGCAACTATCATCTATGGAAATGATACGTGGGCATTGAACAAGGAAACATCATGTAGGGCCGAAGCTTTTAAGATATGGATCTACAGACGAATCCTTAACGTTTCCTAGACAAATCGTGTTAGAAATTTGAAAGCATATGCTCTTATATGACAGAATCAATTTGCGATATCTTGAAGGGTGCCATAAGAATGAATGAATGAATTTTACGCCAAAATCAAAAAATATTAAAACCTGCTCTTTAGAAGGCAAAGTACAATCTTACATACATACAGACCACCACGCCATTTCCCAGTCGAAGTAAGCAGCGAGGACAGAGTTATATACTTTTCTATTTCCAAACACATCCATAGCCTTTTCTACATTCATACAACTACGATTTCTCTGATTTTCTACATATCCTTCTTTCAAATATTATTCACTTGATTCAACCATAATTATATTGGTCTTCTTCTCAATACCTTTCACTTGCATTTGCACATTATATGTGTTTTGTAAGTCTTTATTCAATCATTCGTTCCACTTACCCAAACCATCTCAGCGTGCTCTTCTTTATCTTATTCAACACCTCAGACTTAAGTTCACTTTAAAAAAAAAAAAAATTTACACATAACAAGAAATATACGAGGCATATCCAGAAAGTAATAATAAAGTAGTAATAAGTATTGAATTTTTGTAGGTTACAATTTTTTTTATTTAAACAAAAAAATTACGTGGTTACCGTAGTACATATGTAAACTATTTTTCGACATAGTTGCCATTCCTCTCAATGCAGGTGGTGAAGCGGGGTATCAATTTTTTGATGCCTTCCTCGAAGTAGTTTCCCGCCAACCTCTCCGTCCACTTCTCCACCTCCTCCTTTACCTCCTCGTCGGTTGAAAACCTTTTTCCACCCATATGCAGCTTCAGGGAGGTAAAGAGATAGTAATGTGAAGGTGGTAGGTAGAGACCAAAAACATTAATCCCACAATATGCCGCACATAATCATAAAAATAAAAATATACAATATATAAAAATATAAATATAAAACAACAAAAAACACCACACTCAAGAGCTCACACAAACCTTTTCCACAAGTCATTCCTCTTGCAAGCCCAAGTAATTAAACTCATGTCGCAATAACAACTACGCTCCGATCGACTATAACTAGCTCCAATCTTTCATTATTCAATTATATATCGTATTTACTTTAGCACAATCTTCCTGAAGCAAAACCAGCTAATATATCGTTTTTTTTTGGAGATGTAGGTTATGGGTTAAACTTGCCCTGTGTTATCAAAAGTATAATTTTAAAGAAAACAAGAGACTTTTTAACCTTTTAATATATACCTTAAATTAACAAAAGTATTCTTAAAGGGACTTTGACCAGACAACGTAATTTTAACACATAAACTTTCATTAAAGTTTAAAATTTTAACCCACTGAAAGATTCAGTTCAGTCCAATATCGTAGTGCATTGTTTAAGTTCATCTCAATTTTGCCAATATAAAAAAAGGATTTTTTAGATATTCAGGTTATTTCAGTTATTCATAAATACAATATGAACTATATCCTACAGGATGTAGCAAACATAAAGGCTGATACCTGGATAGGTGCGATACAAGACAGGTCCAAGTGGAAAACGAAAGGGAAGTCAGCTTAAAACCTCTACAAAGCTTTCAAAAGCCGACGAGATTAGTAAATGTATAGTTAAAAGTTAAATAATCGAATTTTTGTTTTATGTTTTTTTTGTAATATTAACATAATATTATCCCAACGCGTCCCTTGCGGAGAAGTAGAGAAAACAGATCTCCAAACCTTTCTATCCAAGCACAACACTTTCACCTCCTCCATATTCATATATTTCGTCATGCATCATCTTCTATTATTGATGCTTGTCACTTTACCTTCTTTCAAAATCTGGTCCATACCATCAAGCTACATTTTTCTCGGTCCATCTCTTCCACGCATATCTTGAAACTTTTGACTTGTATATTCGCTTAATAATTCATTTTCTTCACATATCTATGTTAACCCATCTTAAAGCTCCTCATTTCATTTTAAAATATCCGTTTTATCCATGCATTAATTTATGATGTCTTCATTCCGCCTTCTTTCAAATATTGACAATCAACAAATTTTCTTTAGTGCACGCATTTCCATAACATGCATCTTACTTTTAAAAATCCAATTACTACGTAAGTTGTCCAAGTTATGACAAACAATTAATGGGGCGATTGGTTTATCCAAAATTGTTAGTTATCTTCCCAAATGTACGTGGTCTTTCTAATTGAGCGGATTTTTTAATTCTTGGATAAAACACAGATGGTGTCGCAAACTTGTCTGTGTCTTATGACATTTGAGTCTATGGCATTTATGAAAATGGAGTCGTATACAATAGAACAACGCGTTCAAATTGTTGGATTATTTTATGTATTGTAATTTTCGGAAACGGTGATGTTAATTGGCCACCCAGATCATGTGATCTGACACCGTTGGACTATTTTCTTTGGGGTTACGTGAAAAACCAGGTCTGTAAAAATGACTTTCAATCAATTCCTGAGCTGAAAGACGAAATTATTCGCGTTATTATGAGTTAGAATCGTAATTATGCCAAAATGTCATCGAAAATTTTTACAAAAGAGTGGACATCTGTGGAGCTGCAAGAGGTGGACATTTGGCGGATATTGTTTTTTATGTTTAAATGTCATGCATTATACTTCAATGATGAATAAAAAGTTTTTTGAAATCAAAGCAAATTTTGTGTTTTATTCGAGAATTTAAAAAAAATATGAAAAAACCGCTCAATTTGAAAGACCCTATAAATCCCATAAACAAGATGCTAAATGCTTTATTTTAATGGATCGTAGAAACACAATGTACATCGGAAAAGGAAATGAAGGCATAAGCAGAGAATGCGGATTGAAAGAAGATGCAGTACTTAAGTTGAAAAAAAGAGCACTGAGATGGTTTGGTCATATAAAAAAAATCTATAACCGTATCTAGTGTTTAATTTGGGTTAACATATGAAAACGCGACACGACCAAAGAAATAAAATTCTGGAAGTGTGAAAAAGATCTAAAATAGGATAGTATGTGTTACGATGTATATGAACGTGGCCTTAGCAGAATATGTGAGCTAGGATATAATTAAATGAAGATCTGTTTCTTGTACTTTACCTCACCATGTTTTCTCTCAAATTTTAAACAAATCTCACTCATTTCTGTTTCCAAATTTGATTGAATAAGTAGATTAGAAATATAAGTCGCGTGTGCAGCTTTAAGAAACACATTAATGCAATTATTTTTCGGAGATCTTATCAAAATTGAAGATGTTGCATTTGACGTTGAGCTGAATGTAATACTTTTACATATCGAAAGATCTACACAAGTTTATTTGTAGTTCACCTTCCTTTGGTTAGTCTTCTGCGGTTGTCTTACCTAATACGTTTTTCTGAACATATTATATAGTCGTAGATGCGGGGAAATACTTCGCCTAATGGCCGAAGTAACTACCTTCTAATCCTTGCATTTCACTAATGCTGAAAAATTATATACGAGTAATTCAGCGGTGTGGATTTTTTTTATACACCTTTTAACTAAGAAAGAAACTGTTGCATTCCTTAAGAAGTGCATAATTAAAAAAATACCTGAACAAAAAAAACAATTGCCATAAATATTTCAGATGAGTTTGCACGAAGTTATATTCAAAATGCGTTATTCCTGCACTTGAGTGTTGTTTGCAGATATATCAGATAGTCAA
This sequence comes from Odontocerum albicorne, assembly GCA_949825065.1. NCBI lineage: Eukaryota > Metazoa > Arthropoda > Insecta > Trichoptera > Odontoceridae > Odontocerum > Odontocerum albicorne. The sequence continues at coordinate 27,288,381 of OX463858.1, forward strand.
TGAAAGGAAAATGTGTTTTTCGAGTATAACTCCGAATAAACGTGTATTTTTATTTTACACACTAACATGAATCACGTAATTGACTTATTTTTGGAAACAGGAATTGTCTTTTGTCTTATATAAACATTTTTATGATATATTCAATTTTTTTTATTATATATGAGAAAAATATTAATTTATCTTTCAAAATAGTGTCTAGATGTTGTATAAAGGAATCATACTCGCAGGTGTAAAATTTTAAAAATTCTTATGAATCATTATCATCGATTTAATATAACCATGTGTTTTAAGAATGTATGTAACAAAAAGATAACAACTCTATTTTATACTGTTTAATATTTTTGTTAGATACAATTTAACCTGTCGCGTTTTTATTACTATGGGACAATATTTTCCAACTGTCGTCACGCCCTTAAAAATTAAGAAAATTTCGATATTCTAGTTTCATCACGCTGGATGAACTCTTATTTTGTACCCCATAAAGGGTGGGTGGCGGTGACATAAAATAAACTGTATTAAATTGTATGAATCTTTCTTACAATAATCATGTTGACAACATTTTCTAAATGTCTCGTTAGCCTAATGAGTAAAACACTTGTCTGTTATCGTGGCGGTTGCATGTTTGTTTCTCATTGCTCTCCCTTTTTGGAAAATATTGTTTCAAGTATCTTTTCACTTCAGGTTTCTTTTATAGCTTTTTGATTGGTTGCGAAGATATTGCCACATAGCAATAACTCCTCCTGGTTGAACCGTAAACAACAAAAACGTAATACAAATACAATACAACACATAATTGCCAAGTGTGAAAATCTCAAATATCTCAGTAATTCAGTTACACACATACAAATACGTACATAACATCGAGCCATTTACCTATCGGAGAGAGAATAGTGCACCAAAATTTAATATCTAAGCCCGTCCATACATCTTCGACGACCTCCATTGATTAGTTTGTTAAACGCCTGTCTCTCAACCCGGATATTGCGGTTTCAAATCCCTTTGGAACCCAGGAATTTTAAAAAGGATTCCAATCTAGTTTTCACTGAAAGCCTCTTTAACATCTTTCTAGTTGATTGGAAGAGATTGCCACATGACAATTAGACCACTAGGTTAAGTTGTATACAACAATATAATAACAATATAAAACAATCTTCACATACTACTCTGACTTTTCACGTTTCCATCTTTCAAAATATTTACTTGATCTAACCATACTTCCTTTAGTCTTCTAGTTTCAGACATTCTACTCACATTACACTTTATTTTTGTTATACAAGTATTTCTTCATTCATTCATTCTACATGCCCAAACCATCTCATGGTGTTCTTCTTCGTCTCAACAAATTATCTTTAAATTCACATTCATCCTCAGTCACTTAATTCCGTATTTTGTTATGCATTGTCATGTTGAGTATTTTTCTCATTATACGCATTTCTACAGTATTTGGCTTCTTTAAGTCTATTTTCAAGTTCACAGTTCATTCTCATTCATCAAAATTGTTATTGAAATACGAGTACTCGAATTGAGTAACTCAGTTAAATTTAAAATTAACACAAACATGCAGTAACCGTTAAATAATTGAAAACAAAGTTAAATTGAAAAATATTACCTTTTTGTTTCGTACAAATTGTTGACTGTTTTAATTATCAAACGTGTTGTTGCACTCACCTGAAACAAGAGAGAAAGCAATTTATCGGTTTGATTAGTTTATATAAAATGTAAACACGTGCTGAACTAATTACGAAGTGTTAACCATCACAATATATTGTTCCAAACTAATTTCTTATTTACCTGTCGTACAATTAACAACCGAATATATTCGTTATATAAAATTGAACAAAGCGATTGAGAAATATGAAGGAATAAATCGCATGATTGGGTGCTACAATGCCTGTCAGGTGTGATTTGTTCTTCTCGATATGATTTTTTTAAAGTATAATAAATTGTAATATATCAGATTTTTGGGTATTCCTATTTCCAGATTTTGAATTATTTTTAATAAAAAATAATTAAAAATCTGGAAATATATTATGCCAAATCCAAAATAATGTTGAAAGAAAAGAGTAAATGCGACAAAGGGATAAAAAATAAAAAATACAGAATGTTGAGGATTTTTGCTTTTTGGGTAGTAAACGAGTATTCTCAGATAATGGAAGAGTTCAGAGGGATATGAAACAGCGTGTAGCGTTAGGAAATAAATTCAATGGGGCACTAAAACATATAAATTAATTATACTCGAACCGGATTGAATAAAAATTTGCTAAGGTCACAATGGTATTTTGGTACCAACTTTGATGTAGTTGAGTGAAATGTGGACGTGTGAAAATACAGAGAGGAGCCGAATAAACGCTGTAGAGATGCGTGCAATGAGAAGAAAATATGGAGTGACACTGTATGACAGAATACAGAATAAAGTTATAATATAAGGGGTGAGTGTGAACTTAAGGCTGATGTGTTAAGTAAGATAAAAATAGTACGTGGAAATGGTTTGGACATGGAGAACGAATGACTGAAGAAAGATTTATAAGACAGATATACAGTGCAGATTTGAGTAAAATGCATATGAAAAAAAGACCAAAAGTAGAAAGTCAGAGAAAGTCACAGAGGTTGTATGAGGTGTCGGGATGTGGAAGAGGTTAAGGATGTGTGTCGAGTTAGGAAAAGATGGCGCTCTGTATCATCTCCCTATTTTGCCTCTTCTACATCCATAAACGTTCCCATGCAGCTTCTATGATTTAGCTTGGTTAGATATCTTCCTTTCAAAATATTATTCACCTAATCTAAGATGAATAACATGAGAAAATTGAATTTTGCATCCAAATGTTAACACTGGTAAAATGCATTGGTTAAATACCTTAGATTTGACATACATAAGGAGATTGTTCTTGAAAACATAGTTCGATCGTTTCAATAATTCAAAAGAAATGTTTTTTTTAAATTATTTTACTTCTTAATTAGGTACCTATTGGAATCATAGATATTTTAAAGTAACAAACAAAAAGCAGTAGTAAGGGCATATATTTTTACTGTCGTCGACTCCCATATTTTCTTATTGAAACTATCGTCCCCTAGAAAAATCAAATCGACCCCAGGGGGTTAATATCGACCACTTCGAGAACTCTTGACCTAACATAGATCAATGTGATATCAGCAAAGCGGTTCGACATATGTTTTGTTTTTTAATCATTTTCAAACCTGCTAGTTTGCTTGCCTCTGCCAGTTCCAGTATTTGACTTTGTAGTTCCTCAGGACGTGCAGCGAAGTAAAAAATATCATCTTTAAATCTTAGGTGGCTCAGATATGAACCATTTGTACAAATTCCTTTATTTTCCCATCCAAGCTGTATGAACACGGCGGTGCATCTCGCGACGGACGTAAAAGTTATTTATTTATTATGGGTATTAATTTATATTTATGTTTGTTTTTACTTTTTTTATTGATTTAAGTCATAATTATCTTCAATTTTGTAGTAATTTGCTAATAAATATTCCTTTGCAAAGTGTACTTAATTTTCTATATATGTCGAGTCACAGATTTGTGTGCTATTATTAAAGTATACATAATTGAGAATGCTCAAATGACATAACATGCTCAAAATATCTCATAGTGCTGTTTTTCACTTTACTTAATAGAGCCTTAAGTTCACATTCATCCCTAATCACTTCCGTATTCAATTTTATACTACCACCCTTTGTATTTTTCTAAGTGTGTTTATATTATCAGCGTTTGTTCCGCTCCTTTCAGTATTTTTCCAATATGTGATTAATACTTTTGGACGATATACGCGAGAAAATTTATAACAATTTCACGCTAAATAAAAATATATTTCGCGTATATAATATGATACATCAAACTCCAAAACAGCAGCGATATATTTGCGTAAATCGACCGAGTTCCGTTTACGATTTATAATATAAAATTTACAAGACAAAGGCCCTTGAAAGTAGATTTTTCACACACGATTTCTTTAGTTGGTTTATTTATGAACCAACACAATATTAATAGCTTCACAATAAATTAAATTCATATAAAAATTTATCAAAATACTGTTGTTGACTATCAACATGGCATATTTTGATACTGTCCAGTTCGTTTATATGGTATGTATATATTTTAGTACCTTATTGACTTTGTTTCCTATCGCTAAACGTCGTTCAATATCCCTCGTAACTCTTCCATTATCTGAAAAAATACTATCTCAAAAAAGCAGAATTCTATGATGTGCTCTTATTTTTCGTTACCCATTTATCGAATTTACTTATTGTTTTACACTTTTCTACCACCATAACTTTAGATTCTGTAACATGCAACACTTATTACAACTTTTACTTCTCTCATACTCTGTAATTTATCCTCATTCTTCATTAATAAATAAATAAATATAGATTTATTGATAGCAACATAGTATGAACATATATAAATACATTACAAAATTATTAATATATCTCAAGACAAATAGTAGAAAATACATTTGAAAGGGAAGCTATCAAAAGATCATGGCTTATCTCATAACATCCCCCCGGCCGAAATACACCCCACCAATATAGAGGGAGCGCGGCCGCGGTGTTGTCCGATGTTTTTCAGTCCATACCCTAATACTATTACGTCAGCAACCACAAGAGTAATCCACAAAAATTTAATTCAACATTTAAATGCCACCCATTGAACCAAGGTAGTTCCTTCATACTCGAATCTATGTAAATATGTATGAGAGGGAAACATGGACGTAGAACAAGACTGAAACAAGTAGAATAGATGTTGTACAAATGTGTCCACTTTGAAGAATACATGGAGTGACGTTGTATGACAAAAAATGGAAAGAAGTAATTAAAGATGAGTGTGAACTTAATACTGACGTGTTCAGCGAGATGAAAAATAACAATCTAAGATTACTTGGGTACGTGGAACAAATAGGTGAAAAAGATTAACCAAACTAATATATGATACAGTGCAAATGTGGGTGAAAGACATGATATAGAAAGAGCAAGGAAGTATGGTGGATAAAGTATATATTAGAAAGAAGGAAATGAAGAGGCGAAATATGTGTGTCGCGATAGGAAAGTCTGGCGCTATCTCTTTTCTACCTGTCCATATAGAGATATTGTGTGATGGTATGTATTTATATTATGTACGAGTATATAAAAACTATTATTGAAAAAATATATCGAGTTGCCTTGATCCAGCCACGTTTTCTTGGGTCTACTTCTTCCACGCACACCGTTTCATCGCTTTTGTTTTTTAAATAAAAACAATGTAATATACTTAATTCACACATTTCACTATGTTAAATCACTCTGACCTGTAAAATATTGCATGTTTTTTCATCTACATTTCCTATTTTAAAAAATGCCATGCTTGCATCAATTGAATTTAGATTAAATCAAACAAAATGCTATGCTTTCACCAATTCAATTTATATTAAATCAAACAAAATGCTATTCTTTCACTAATCCAATTAAGATGAAATCAAATAAAATGTTATGCTTTCACTGATTCAATTTAGATTAAATCAAACCAAATGCTATGCTTCCACCATTTCAATTTAGATGAAACCAAACAAAATGCTATTCTTTCACTTATTCAATTAAGATGAAAATAAACAAAATGCTATTCTTTCACGAATTCAATTTAGATTAAATTAAACAAAATGCTATGCTTTCACTAATTCAATTTAGATAAAATCAAACAAAATGCTATGCTTTCACCAATTCAATTTAGATGAAATCAAACAAAATAAAATATTACTGAAAATAAATAAACTATAAATGGTTTTCAGAACTGAAACCATCAAAACCTTGCAAGAATGGTTCCACACTGATCATGGGTGGATGAACTGTTGACAAGCACGCCCGTCATGTTTCTCAAACTGTTTTATTCGACAAGAATTTAAAGTGTTGGGTGTTAACATTAGTTGTGTCCGTTTTTTTTTCAATTTAAAAATGAACACCAAAAGTAAAACAAAATGGTAAAGGTTAAAGAAAATTTTCTGCTCCACAAGATGTATTTGCTTTTACGTTACATATATTATTTTATTTGATTGCAGGCCTTCAAAATGTAATGTCAAGTAGACGAAAGTGAGCATTTTCGACACCTCCAGTGGGCTTCGATGAGGACCTAATATATTTCCACAATTGTGAATTATATTCCCAGAAAAGAGCATGCAGACACTTCGAATTCCATCAACTTAAATGTAGGGGCAAAAGTTTCAAAACTTTTTGTAAGCCTTCAATGATAAGGTAAGAATTGTTATTAGATCAGTTTTGCACGCCAAGATTTTTACGGCATTTTTCCACTAATTCTAATGTTTTTCGATAGTGTTGCCGTGTTCGGGTTCAATGCTGGCCGACATTTCAAAGGCCTTGCAACCTCTATTCTCAGGATTATGATAAAAAAAACATTACCGAACATCCATTCGCTTATTATTTTCAACATCCCCCTGAGAATGAAGCCTGCAATACCTTTGAAACGTCGGTCATCATTGAAACCAACTCAATACGGAAACAACTTCAATTAATATTTTAAACTTTAAGAAATGTGTATACTGTTCTGTCAGAGGACAGACAAAACGTATTCAATGACCTCTTACTAAGGATGATTATGTTGAATATGTATCAGGGCGCCTAGAAATGTTGAGAATATCTCAGAAGATGGTAAATTTAAATTTCACTACAACAGAGAAAGTTTCATACGATCTCTTACTGACAACATAGTGATAATGGTCATGAACAAGTATCAGGGAGGCTGCGAATGTTGAGAATAGTGCGGAGATGACGTATTTGAAGTAAACAGCAGGTGAAGTTTCCATATATCGATCTGCGAGGGGACCTGCAGAATGTCTGACGCCAGCCTGTCGATGCTCAGGGGCGGACGTACACTTACATCAAAATTTCAGATTTAGAAATAAAAATATTTAAGTATAAATTTCCATAGCTTTATTTTGTACTAAACGGATACAGAAGAGAGATTTTTTCTTTGGGTAGTAGAATATCCCGTTGGTGCACTCAACCTTTTGGACTGCCCAATTTCCCTAAATATATTAAATGACAAATTGTCATACATTATTAATTATAATAAAATGATGATTTATATAGCGTTGTTTAAAGAGCACTCTCCTCAAGGTAACTCTTACTCGGGATTCGAACCCACTATTATTTACAGATTCAAAATATTCCAAAATAAACATATACATATAGACACACAAGAAGAGTAGAAGAATAAGAAGGAAACGATTGTTTCTATTAGATTAGGTTATTTAACGTATCTGCGTATGTTAAAAAAACCGTAGAAAACTTACCTAGGCAAGACAAACCACCAAGAAATCTTTATAGATTTACCGATTTGCAAAAGTGACACATTCGTTTTTAGGTTTAGCGTAATATATTGTGTAGCATTCATATAACATCAAACGAATACATTTTGTTGAGACCAACCAAAAAAGTTGTCTTTAAGTGCTTCCTAAAATTGCTCACACCACCTTTAATCTTGCCCATCCCATCTGTTGTAATTTGTGGCCAATTTATTAATTAAGAGATCATATTATGTGCTACTGCGATGATTATCGAGTCGATATCTCGAGTAATATCGATTCAGTCTAGCATGGGTACATTTTCAAACCGATTGGTTACTCTAATCAAGTTGAGTTAAAGGATAGCTTTACTACATTCAAAATTTTCTACGAAAGTATTCGAAAGTTACTTTGCTATGCTGTGTAAACTTCAGGCCTAATACTTTCTGCACTGCCGAAACTTATAAAATTATCTAATTAGAACCAAATTATTATACGTCATGCATCTACAGTTTAGACTCCTCATCAGCTCAAATATAAAAACAATATAGAACAAATACAAAACGAATTCCTCAGATATCTATGTTAAAAAAATCCTCAGATAACAAAGGGCGATTATCAAAAATATGCTCACCATGTGGAACTTCTCACGGTGTGTAACTATAGAAGCCTCGAAACAAGAAGGTAAGAATCTAATGCGATATTCCTACTTAAGGTTTTTCAAGCTTGCTTTAACTGTCCCGCGATTTTAGAAGCACTAAGTTTATATGTACCTAATAAATATAGCCGTACAAGGAATTACCATCTGTTCTACATACCAACTTACAGGACGAATATCATGGCTAAACACTCAGTCACGCGTGGTATAGAGATATTGAACCAACTGAATGACACGGTTGATATATTCTCTGTACCGCCTAGCAGTATGAGAAGAATCCTGGCTGATATTATTCCTAACGTATAAGCTAACGCTAGAAGTAGATCCTCTTTGTGTAACATGATAAATCCGTGCAAAGTGGATAAAAAAAAGTCATTTTCTTTCTCATGTAACGTCAAACCTTAGTCCGTGATCGTTAGAAATATTTTCACAATCATGTATGTCACCGCCCAATAACGAGTCTCTTTGAGTGGTCCGTGGCCTTGTGGTAAGACACTTGTCTGCTGATCCGGAGGTTGCGGGTTCGATCCCCGCTGGAACCCAGATTTTTTTAAATAGGATTCCAGTCTGGTTAACACTTAAGGCCTATAAAAACATCTTTCTAGCTAGTTGGAAGAGATTTCCACATGGCAATAAACTCGCCAGGTTAAAAAAAAAAAGTGATATTTGGTCACTAAATAGCACGAAAAAAAAAATGTAAACAAAAAATTTATCCAGATATTCAATTAGAAAAACAAAATTATTTCATATATCGTCGTCATACAAGAGAAAGTGACCAAGTGCATTTTTCGCGAAAACGTGATTAATGACTATCTGACACCTTACTTACATAATGGTGGCCTGGAAAAAATAACCCAACAAGAACTTGGAAGAATAATAATAATATCTTGACTTGTTTAAAATGACTATCTGCATTGATGTTAATTTTTTACAAGCAAAATTGTATGAAAATTTACAAAAATATGATTTCTTTATTTTGAAAGCAATGAACATTTCTATACACCCAAAAAAAATCACAAATGTGAATACGTTTATTTAAAAAAAAAATTGAAAACAAATGTGTAAAAATGGTTAAATGGCTCTCCTGAACATTTTGCATTTTGTTAGTTGGTCACTTTTTCTTGTATGACGACGATATAGGTATATTATGTATTTCTGAGATAAAAAAAATAACCGGTACCTTTTTTCATAACTATCAAATCACGTACGAGTCCGAACATAAAGCAAGATTAATTTGAAAATAGGGTCAAAAAACTACGTTAATATTCCATTATCATTTGTTCAAATGAAAATAAAACAATTTAACAAATGAGAACAAATCGTCCTTAAAAATTGAGATGGAAATCCCATCCGGTCAGCAGAAAGACCCAGAGAGCGGGTCGGTTGCCCTATTATCTGTGACATATATCACCCTAGCGGCCGCAAACCTTGGGTCAAATACTACATGGACATTTTTGTCGATATCAACGAATAATATTTTATCCCCATACTTCTATATAACCTTCGAATAAATTACTGTAATAATAAATTAAACTGACTTTGAAAATAAAATATATTATTTCTTCCTTCTTGGTTGCGTTGCTCAAAACTTTTAAATCAAAAGCTTTCTTAGACAGTCGACAGACACGACAGACTATCGGTCTTAATCGAATATGATTGTAAGCCATCATGTGGATAGAATGTGCTCATGCGTGAGTCGGTTTATAGCATAGTCTTGACAGATCAAATCCAAAATTTCGATGATAAAGACATCAAACTTCCAAGACGATTGGCAGGTTTAATCTGCTGCAAGTATCGTTAGGCAGATATTATTTTATTACTAAATAACGTTTAAAGCTAGTGATAAACAGCATACAAGCTACAGAAAAACATACATTCTGCCTACAAGTAAAACTAGTCTGGAAGTGAATTCGTGAGGAATTGAATATAGAGCGCCCACTTTCTTAGTATGAATGTAAACCGTTAATCCACGGCCACAGACAAACAGTCAGCGTACTACGTACATGCCGTCAGTATAATCAGGTAGTTCAGTGGGATCCACATGTCTGTGGCATCTATGGGAGGGAGAGCGCATCTAGGATTGATACCTCAGGAAATCAAATTGACATTGGGGGGACGAAGTAAGCATTGACTACGAGACCAAGCTCTGAGCGTCGTGATTTCGTGATGATCTGGAACTTAGTGAATAATTCACCTCTACTCGTCCTGAGTCATACTGAATGTAGCACTCAATGAGGAACCGATCATCCCTTTGATTTGGTATATCTACCTTGCTGAAGACCCTCTTCTTGCACGTCACCCGTCAACACTTCCAGTCACTAGCAGTCTTTCCAAATTGTCTTCATCTATTCTAGCAACATGTCCGAAGTAAACGAATGTTCTCTTCCTGCTTGTCGTTGGCAGAAATATATGTAGATCCTGAGGTGTGAAAATGTTGGTACATCTTGCAGTGCACATAATGCGAAGCATTCGGCGCGAACACGATATCTTGAAAACATTAATAATTTTAAGGTTATTCAAAAAGAAAATAACTGAAACATGATTTTATGTATTCAAAATAAATCCTTTTTTTTAATGTTTGTAGAAATAGTTGAGATATTACATTTAAATTAAGGTTAATATTTGTGTTATTAATAAATGTTTACATTAACTTTTAACTGCCACGGCCTTAACTAAAAAAATTCATTAACATTAATTATACAAAAAAACTAAAATAAAAAAATTCAAACGAAAACAGCTATCAAACAAATATCAAATCAAATTACATAATAAAAATCAACAACCGAGTTGAAAAACATAAATATTTGAACACGGTAAATTTGCATACATATCATTTAACCACATTGCTTGCGGGGTAGACAGAGAGAACAAATCTCCATACTTTTATCTCTAAGCACACAACATTCGCCTTCTCCACATGCAAACGTCTCATCATATACATACTTCCAAATATTATTCAAACATCTACATTTGCCTTCTTTAAAAATCAGGTCCATTTGATCCAGTTATTTTTTCCTCAGTCTACTTCTTTCATTTTATCACGCACACCTTACTCTTCTGACTTGTATACTCGCATAGTTATTATTTCATAATTCATTCTCTCAACATTTCCTAACCATCTTAAACCCCATTTCTTAATCTAACTTAAATATCAACTTTATCCATGTATTCACTTCTGATATCTTTATTTCGTCTTTTTTCATATATTAACACTCTACAATATTTTTTTAGTGCACAAATCTCCACAACATCAATTTTATTTACACCCTTCTTCTGCCAAATCAAAATTTCACTTACATACGTCATGGTGGGTACCAACACACTTAAATGTTTTTTTTTTCAACTTCGCTACTTGTACAAAAAAACATGTATATACAAAACAGATTATTGTTATCTATGTTATGTAAACAGACTGCATGAAAGCTGTTAACATATATATCAATATCAGCTGTTCTACATTCATAAAGAAGAAAAAAAGATAAATAACAAAAAAAATGTCAAACAACAAACAAAGGAACAACAACGATTTATTTTTTATTATCAAGTAGATAAATTCAATAAACGCAGTCTCCTTTAGTCGGATAAGTCAAATATTTTGGATTTTTTGTTTCTTGTTTTTGAACCCTTTCAATATCCTTTGTAAAATAAGGGTTCCATATTTGGTAACCAAATTCTAACAAAGGTCTAACATAGGTCTTATAGACTAACAAAACATTTGTATAGTCATCAGACAGAAAGCTTTATTTTTATTATGTGGAGAAGTGTATTGGATACTTTTATAAAATAAGTTATGTGTTAGGACCATTTCAGATCATTAGACATTATAACTATTGTATTATTCTGAGTAATAATAGGTTTATTGTTGGTATTAGCTAAAGAAAATAAATGATTAACAGAAATACATGAAAAATATCGTTAATAATAATAGAACAATAATGGATAATAACAAAAGACAATAAATGGGCATATTTTATTGGATTCAATTTATTTTATTGTATTGTATTTGAATACCAAAATAACAATAAAAAAGGCAATAACCACGGCGTTTATAGCACAATATTATCTTAAATGCTATTTAATATATGTATTGTGATCCACATTATTCCATCTCTTCTTGCCATTGTTCAGACATATTTTTTGTTATATTATATTATACAGGGTGGCAACTGAAAGACTGAAAGGCTTGAAAAAGTCATAACTTCTTCATTTTCAATCTAGTTAATTTTCAAAGATCCAAGTGGTCCAAGCTTTACTACCTCAAGATACTCAGCGGTGCCTGCAGTATGCCATTTGATTTCAACACCTAGCCAGAGGTAACAACAACTTTTTGAACACTCATTACCAAGTGATGAAACCCATTTTCATTTAAACGGGTACATCAACAAACAAAACTGCAGATTTTAGGGTACTGAGAATCCCAGAGAATTACATCAGCATCAATTGCATCTCCAAAAATGCACTGTTTGGTGCGGTGTTATAGCTGCAAGAGTTATCGGCCCTTATTTCTTTGAAAATTAGGAAGGTCAGCCAGAAAGAATCAAAAGGGCTTTCTAAAGGACAATGCTTGAATTTTTTTACGCCCAGCGGTTGAAGATAATTTAATCAGGAGGTATGGTTCCAATAGGATGGAGCTACGGCGCACACTGCCAGGTCAACAATAGACCTCCTGCGAGAAATTTATTTCAGTGGAACAGTCTTTCAGTGGCCACCCTTTATTTTTTTTTCATGTGATACCCTTCCGTATATCTGATTTTATGATAGCATTTCGGACACATTAAAAAGCGTAGCTGGGAAGCATTATTGTATTCGGTCCCAGTATGCCAACCTTCGTGTTTAAAGCCTCTGGAGTAGGCACGGAACTCGTGGTTCATCATTGGACGTATTGACAACACAACCGCTCGGCGAGTGTAAGAATTGTTATCAGAGGAACTCTCTTATCAGACTGTTCAATTTTTTTGGGTACCATCGGGAATCAAACCCTTTAAAATGTAATGTGGAAATCAAGAATGTTATCACAAATAGCTCCCTATTTTGAAAAGTAAATAAAAAGACTGAAAAGTAAGCAAAATATGTATATTGTTTCTAGGCGAACATTTTTTTTCAGGCTGGCTTTTTTTGGGCACTATGGCCCTACCCCGTAAAACCAGCACATATTTCTGCCGCACCTGAATTTTGTAAAAAAATTACTTCCCTTTGTGAAAACACAGAAAAATAAAAATTATTTGATTTTCGAACATATTTATTTGTTTTTTAATGAAAAAAAAAAAATTTCAACGTTGATTGGTTTTCTCTTCGGGAACTCTTTTCTTGAATTAGTAACATAGTTGCCTGAAAATGTTGGGATTTTTTCGATTTTCAAAACAATTTAAGTGTACACACGCGATTAAGTGTCTTAACATCACTTTGGTAAGAAGTAAATTAGAATACAATTTAAGTATAAAGACTATCCATTATACAGTCCATTCCAGTGCACTGGAGAGAGTCTAACATAGGTGAATGCACCACGTCAAAATGGATTTTAATATGAATGATGTTAATTATAATTTGTTGTTATCTAACCTTAAATTGATAATTCTCTCTGATCGGCGAATATTAGTGGAAACGATTGTACTTTTCAAAGTCGTGAATGGAATGATCGATTGTCAGAAACTCTATGAATTGATTAGCAATCGTGTCCCGACAAGAATTACCAGGCTGCAAGACACATTTCAAATGAAAATTATCGATCAAATTATTTTGCGAATTCTCCCATTCCTAAACTGCATAGGATCGGAAATAAGTACGCTGCGATCTCGGATATATTTGGAATTAGTTTGCTGACCTATAAGGAGTGCCTGAAAATACATTTCCGAATACCCGAGCCTTGAAGTGGGATCCCGAGTGTCTTTTGAGGACTTTTGAAGACCTTTTTTGACCTGCTTTTTAATTGATTTTTTTTTTCAATGTTTGTGATTTTTTCCCTGTTCTTTTTGATGATTTGTGAAGTTGGACTTGTCTGCTTCCGTCTTTTATAATTTGTATTTTTTTTTAATGATTTGTATATTGTGTTTGTATTTTTTACGCAATTTGCCTATAGACGGCCCCGTATGATGTTGGTAATTTGTGACTTAACGAGTTAATACCTGTTTCATTCTTAATATTTTTGTTGGGATTGTGCAATTTTTTTCGTATATTCTCTCAAACTTAATATATTGAACACTCACTACTGGCTCTTTTGTATTTTTTGTTATTTTTGTTATAAGGTACATTGTGCCGTTCACTTATAAATAAATAAATACAATACAATCTGGTAATGGGTTTATTATCATATGGCAACATCTTCCAACCGACCAGAAAGATGTAAAAGAAACCTTAAACTAGAAAAATGTAAAACGAAGGTCGTCCTCCTTAAGATGAAACAAAAACGACAGTGAAGAGAAGTTAATGTTTTATATTAAATATTACTTCGTTTTAGAATCATTAAAAGTAAAAAAATAATCTCTCGATCATACGATTGAAATACTCCCCTTAAAGGACACGGACATTTTTTCCTGCCTAGTGTTCGAGAGTATACGAATATCTATGACAGCGGTCATAGCTATTCTTTCAAAAAAAGAGAAAAAAAACATGCCGGTCTTCTTCAATCGTCTCCTTTCAATTTGTCATTGAATCCAGTACAGCGATGGGACCGGTGAGTTTTCAGGTGTGCATCGGTTCATTTAAATAAAAGAACTTTTTAAGCAAAAAAAAACAAAAAAACTCCAAGGCACAGCTTAGCTTTTCAATTGAATTGACATTGGAAATGCGAGAGGATCCTAGATTACGAGGTTCAGTAACGACAATATGAAGGGTGTTTTTTTTATTTTCAGCAACTTTTTTTTTTTTTTTTCAGCAACTTATTAAAATCTTGAATATTATGAAAAATGACAATGAAATTGAAATATTTGTTTACGTGTCGGAAAGTTTTATCAAAATTTATGATTATTTATTATGGACACTTTATAGGAGTATCTGGAGTATATATACAACACTTCATCTAAAGTCGAATGTGGTACTAAAACATTTTAGATGATCTACAAAGGTCTTTTTGAGAGTTTGTCTTCCCCTGGTAAATTTTCTGCAGTTTTCCTAAAAAATATTTATTTTCAAAACATATGCAAATGCAACTAAGTTCCTAATATAATTGACACAGCCACCATCTTCCAATCCTTTCACTGATTTTTTTGTAACATTTTTAATATGTCACTAATATGTTGTTGTGTTGGTTCGAATCCCGGGCTAGAGTACTTTTGAGGACAATCTACTTTCAAAACGGCGCTATATAAATTGCCCTTAGTTTAAGTATTTGTCTGTCCATGTCAGCAGTACAAAACCTATACTAAGCTACTCATCAATAGACTAAACAGGCGCTATCTTGACTTGATTTTCGTAATAAACAACTATATTTTCGGGTGTCCATTAAAATATATCGATGTTACTACTAAAAAAACTAAAAAACTACTAAAAAAAAGACGTTACGAAAAATATTCAAATATGCATAAAGGGTAAAACATAACAATTGTTTTTTTATCCATAAGGCATTATATATGCTCAAGACATAATAATTGTAAGTGCTAATTACAATTTAATGTTAGTACATACAAACATTTAACATAAGTGCTTATATCAATATTAATGCTTATAACAATTTAATATTAGTACTAATAACAATTTAAAAGAAAACACGGGCTGCAAAAATATTCCATCATGCCATTTCCCTGCCGAGGTAAACAGAGAGGATAGAGTGCTAGTCTTTCCTATCTCGACATACACTCTTAACATCTTATATATCCATACACCTTTATACACAACAGCTACGATTTCTCTGACTTTTTATGCTTCTTTAAATTATTGTTAACTTTATTCAACCTTGCTTTCTATGGTCTGTCTCTACCTCGCCTTCCACTCACATTTTCCCTGTATGTTTGTTTTGCTAGTCTTATATTTAGGGCATAACAAGGCAAAACATCAAACAATTTGAAAATTTAGGGACCTATTTAGAGCGAATTCCCAGTAGGAAGGTTCACATTTTTAAGTGTATAAATAAACTCAACGTTAATATTTTGAGTTGTGGACATTCTTGAAATGATAAGATCTAAGTTGAGAAAAGACAGAAATAAGTTTCGGAGAAAATAAGACATTTCATAGTCAATAAAATAAACAAATGTGTGCCATATAATTTAATTCCCCCATTATGTATCTCATGAAAGGGTTGAATAAACTCCCTATTGAAAGAGCGTCATTAGTTGAGGTGAAACTTCTTGAAAGGGTGGAATAAAAGCTGTCTTCATGGTGTTCTGAATAGTCTAGCGCCACAGTATATGGTGAATTTACAAATTTCTAGACTCAAATACGAGTATATTTTCAATGCAGCCGATTTTGTCATAAATACAGTTATATGTATCCTATTCTAAAAAGTCTAAATCGACTCAAGGCTCACGAATGGATTGATTTCAAACTTTTTTTCTTTGCATTCAAATCGCTTAATGGGATACCTCCTTTGTGTATTTCGAATTTACGTCTGAAAGATCCTTCAGAAAGCAGATCGAATTGAGAACCTCGAAGCTGATCTCATCTTTGTGGAATGGTTCGATTATTCCGAATTGATTAAAAAAGGTAGAGTATTATTGCACGACACCGGTATAAAGACTGTAGAAATAAATGGATGGCTGCCGCTCAATGCTTGGAGATTTCGGTTCACGGTGAAAAGATCGGTGAAAAAGTAGCAGGGTGAAGAGATTCCTCTTAGGCAGGTAGTAGATGGTCGCAAGTAAAAGGCAGTAAACATAAGGAACTGAGAATATATTTTTTTACTTTTGGGCTTGTTATGTGCGGCCAATCGCTCATCGCAAGAGCCTGTTTTTGCCCGTGCATGCCGTCATGACTTGCAAGATATCACAATTCTCGCAAGTTTTCACATGCATAGGCTGACTGACTTTTTATACTGTATCGCGATGGCCGTGCATAAGGAACATTTCAGTTACAACCGTGACACAGCACGGACCTCAACAAAAATATAATTATAACAAGAATGTATACATAAAAAACACCAATAACATACAAATATAAACAAACAGGAAAACAAATACATATGTTTTGGGTGACGCATACGTCCCATACTATTATAAAAAGATATTTGCGATTGCTGTTCCCAGTCTGTTTCTAATCGTTAGATATATTGGTGGTAGATGCAGCTTCAAGAAGCTCTTGAATACAACGTTTAGACTTTTTAGTCCTCTCAAAATACGTGATACAAAGTGGGTTCGAATCGCTAGCTGGAGCGCCTTTTTGGAGAGTCTGCTCTCTTAACGGGGTTACTTTATTTGTTTGTCAAAGATCAGAGAAATTGTAAGACTTGTATGAAAAAGTATACGAACGTAGAAGATGTGAAGGATGTGTGTCAAGATAGAGAAGACTAGCACTCTGACCTCTCTGCTTACTCCGACAAGGAAATAACCTAATCATATGTATGAATGTAATATCTATTTTTTTATTCTATCATACATGTCCCACCACTAACTCAATTTTTCACTTATTTATAGTCACATATATGAATTTATTATGACAAAACACTTGAAATATATAGGAATTTATTAGTTATTAATTCATTTCCATTAAATTGTTAATAACACAAATTATCTTCTTGATAATAAAGAATTCTGAGTAAAAATATATATTCATGTAAATTGTACTATTTTTAGTTGATTCCGTTTTATTAAAAATGTGCGATGTGTATTTAATGGAGAACCAAAAACAAAATTGTTTATTATCATAAATCAAGTGAAGATAACGCCTGTCTTATCCAGTAATGAGTGAATCCGCGTGGATTTTGTACTTGTGACATTATGGACAGAAAAATAATAAAACTAAGGACAATTTATATAGCACCGTTTAGAGGACAGAATCTCTTCAAGGGTGCTCTAACTCGGGATTCGAATCAATAATTTTTGACGGATTAAAAATTCAGTATAACCTACGCACACGTTTCTTAAATGTATGTCTTGACCGTCTTAAATGAATGTCTCCATTGTATCTTTCAAATCTATATCTGAGAGATGTTCCTTGAGAGAGGAGTAGATATTTGAAGTTGATTTCATCTTCAATGAATAAACTGAGAGTTACTAATCGATACAATTGGATAAGTAAACTACACTCCATCTAAAAACTGATAGTTACTAATCGATACAATTGGATAAGTAAACTACCCTCCATCTAAAAACTGATAGTTACTAATCGATACAATTGGATAAGTAAACTACACTCCATCTAAAAACTGATAGTTGTTACTCGATACAATTGGATAAGTAAACTACACTCCATCTAAAAACTGATAGTTACTAATCGATACAATTGGATAAGTAAACTACACTCCATCTAAAAACTGATAGTTACTAATCGATACAATTGGATAAGCAAACTACCCTCCATCTAAAAACTGATAGTTACTAATCGATACAATTGGTTAAGTAAACTACACTCCATCTAAAAACTGATAGTTACTAATCGATACAATTGGATAAGTAAACTACACTCCATCTAAAAACTGATAGTTACTAATCGATACAATTGGATAAGTAAACTACACTCCATCTAAAAAAGAAAGTTTTATCATTACATATTAGATGATCTTTAAATATTTCTAAGTAGACCGTCTTCCCTTGGCAATTGTTTTTACTAAATATGCTTTCTCAAATTCGGCGAATACAAATAAAGTACCCAATTTAATGGCCGCAGCTTTTTACTTTCTAGTCTTGAAATCATTTTATTTTATTTTGTACTGTGTACATATATGACGTGTAGCTCATGACTGAGCATCGTGACACCCATGATAGCCTCTGATAACTCTTCTCCATCTATCCCTGCACTTCGCAACTCGAAAGGCAGTTGTTAAGGGTAGACGGCTTTGTTTCTCACTTAGCCAGTCCAACGCATTGAAATTCTTACACTTGTACGTCATGCATATATTTAATCTTGCAATAATTAGAGAATTCGATTTCCAAAACGAATAAAAAATAATTAGAGCCCCCTTGAGTGCTCTCTGAACGGTGATATATAAATTGTTACTTTAAAATTATTCATCAATTTTTGTTGCATTAAGAATTATTCATACATAAATAACTATTATGTTGCTATACAAATTTTCCTTTTTTTCTTTAGGACTTTTTTAATTTCTGGGAATAAAAGACGGGTCGAAATAGACTGGTCAATTAACTGACTATCTCAACTAGATAACATTCTGAGATCCACACGATCTCAAAGTAGCAAGTCTCGCAGATAAAATATCCTTTGCACGTTTTATTTTAAAGTAATTTAAAATATTAGAAGGGTTTAATTTGTTTCAAACAAGTTTAGTACATTACGAAAGAAAAAGAATTAATTGAAATGACTCAAAAAAACAAAGCTTGTTTTATTTACGCCAAGAAAATTTATTTACGCATTTTTTGAAAATTTTCCGGAGAAATTTAATTATGTTAAATGGTACTGTGTGCTAAGAAATAAAATAAAAAACTCGGATTTGTTTTAATTATTTTAAGATTTCTTAGTAAATAAATTGGCTTATAAGAACAGAAAAAAATCTCTTGACAAACTTGATAAGAGGCCCTTTAATATCTCCATAATGCAACATTTATAAGTTAAGTGGTTTGAATGAAATAATGCCTTGTACCGTGATGAGTATAATAAAAGGCGCAACGGGAGACAATTATATAAAACAATTTGTGATAGGCATTCATTTGCATATATGGCAAGGAACTTTAGTACATGTCTTCCGTTTTCTTCCGCCTTTCGGCATTTGATAACTAACAAAAGTTCTTTGTCATTTAGTTGGACCTGCAAATATTTGCTCTAAATTGTACTGAGCATTTATGTTTTAGAGCGTATTGTGCAGTGCATCCTTATATCTATGCATTGTCCACCGTGATCTTCTTTTGCCCTCCGACAACTCACCGAAAAGGATGTTTCTTAGGAGTAAGACATGCAAACTACATGACTGCACGTTGAATAAATTTAGAAATTTGTGTAATTGTCTTATCGGTATCCAAGTATACCAGGAATGAGATATTTAGAGCTCGCAAAAGTATACCAGGAATGAGATATTTAGAGCTCGCAAAAGTATACCAGGAAGGAGATATTTACAGCTCGCAAAAGTATACCAGGAAGGAGATATTTAGAGCTCGCAAAAGTATACCAGGAAGGAGATATTTAGAGCTCGCAAAAGTATACCAGGAAGGAGATATTTAGAGCTCGCAAAAAAAATTAAATGACAATAGTAAGAACTCCGTTACAAGTTTGGAATTGATTTCACTAATGGACTTATTCATTTAACAAAATTACTTTAATTTCAACAATACAATGTATAAACAAACAAATGGTTTAGCTATTTGCTCACCGTTGTCTCCACTCCTCAGTGAAATATTTATGAATTATTTTGAAAAATGTATTTTAAGGAGTAAGTTTAATTTAATTAAAAAAATTGTGCAGGTTCAGGTATGCAGATGACATTTTTTGTGTGTTGGACGGGTACCGGTAGACAATTACACAAATTTCTAAAATATTTGAATTCTGTAGAGAATTTTATAAAATTCACAATAGAAACAGAACAGGATGAAAATTTTTATTTCTTGGGCCTTATATTATCTCGCGAAAATGGTACTTTTGCCTTCGACATATATAGAAAAGACACTTATTCAGATTATATCATTCCAGCAACTTCCAGCCATCCAAATAACTTTCAATTCACCGACTTGAACTGCATGGATTGCTTTGTGTTCCCTTAACCGATGACAAATTTAAAAACAAATTAATAACCATACAAAATAGCTACAAATAATGGCTTCCCTGAAAACCTCATTGATTCACTTTTATACCTCATTGATTATATATTTAATGACACTTATAAGCAAGCCTATAAATGGAGCAAAGTCGTGTTTATAAAAAAACATGTCTCAACTTACCAGACAAATTTAAATAAAATAAAATAAGTTATTCAAAAAATGTTCAACATTTGTACACCTTAACAAAATTCATAGTTAAAATAAAACTGAGATAACATAAAAGAAAAAGAAAGCATGGTGTTGAGAAAAGAAAAATCTGGGATGAAGCGCGTTATATTACTGACTTGGATTTTTTTAAGTCGCTCTTAAAAACATTCCGGAGCGAGTCTAACATAAGTTTGGAATTAATTTCAGAGTCTCACAGCATGCACAGTAAAGGACGACGTAAAAAAAAGAGAAAGGTGAGCTGTAAAAGTCAATGAACTCTTTGTTTAAGCGTAGCGCAAGTGCATAATCAGAAAGACGATGAATATTCTCGGCATAATAAGAGGGGGAGGGAGGAGACAGTTACAGAAGTGACAGTATGTTAATTTTGCGTCTATTTTTTACGTTCAGTAAACCAGTTCAACTCCTGATATAAAGTTATACTTTCTCAGACTAAAAATAAATCTCTGATAAACATTTTGAAGACGCTGTAATTTATCCACTTGTTCTTCTGTAATATCCAAATAACAGACGTCCGCATAGTTGAAAATCGGAAAGAATAGAGATGGTACCAGTAAAATTTTGGTTTTAGTTGGCAGGAATCTTTACATCGTTAAGCTTACCGCACGCACGCGCACAGGCACGCACGCACGCGCGCACGCACTCACGCGCATAGGCACGCATTTGTTCTCGACATGAGAAAATGTTATGTATTATATTAACCCTCCTAGGTTTTCATTGGTTTCAGCGTGGTTGTTATTGCGACAGGATTTTGAGTACTTGGGGTTTCAGGATGAATGACGAGTGGAAAGGATTTATGTGAGTGTGGGTCTCTTCTTGTTGTTTTAATTTTGGTTGTTTTTGTATTTGTGTTTCTGTGTATTTTTTTTGTTTTAATTTTGTTTAATTTTAATTTTTATTCTTATGATTGTGTGCGGTATATTGTGGGATGAGTATTTTTGGTCTTTCTGGAGTGATTATGTGTGAGGAGTTCCATTTTGCAAGATGTTTCCAGTTGTAGTTGAGTGTCACTATTTGTCAGGTTGATGAGAGCGTGCAACGGGGTTTGGTTTTTGTGTAATAAAAAATCGGAAAGAAGTATCGATTTATTTTTTGATGCTAAATATCCTCAGTGAGATACAGGCAAAAGCCTAGTTTACTGGGGATACGACAAATGAAAGGCAACAAACCCAGATCCATTAAAATTGTATGTCCAAATCTTATTACCTGTTGTTTTTTCTCAAATTTTGTATATTTCTTGTCATGTGTAATAATAAATAAATAAATTTAATGGTATGATAAAGCCATCGAGTAACATTGGAGAAAGTAAGTCAGCGTTGAATTTACTGAGAAGCTGAGGACTGCCATTGAGGATCGCTTAAGACTTCGTAAGATTAATGAGTAAGCCATGCTCCATAGTCCATTCGGAAATCGATTGAAGGTCAACGTCATGTGAAAGCAACTGTGATCGAAACGCATACACGAGTATATCTGCAGGTCATCCGCATACAGATAATAAAGACACTAAAGATATGATGTGAGTGGGTGGATGAATATAGAAAAGGGGTGTATGGAATGACTTTAAGATGTTTTAATGACCCTCTAGTTGGTTGAAAGAGATTACTACTTGACAATAAATGTGCTAGTTTGTACATTTTACTACGAAAGCGTTAATATTAAAAAAAAATCGAATATTTTATTGAAAACAAAATACGCGTTTATTAATATTTAAGATTTGATTTAAATTTTGTTGGTTGCAACCTTATTCCAAGTACATATTCAATTGTTATTCCTATACAATGTGAACAATGTATGACGTCTCAAAATTTCTATGAAAGTTTGTGCTATGGCATAAATGCAGTGACATAAATGTTGACAATACGCCATAATTCGCAAATATAAAGCACATTCACTGATGCTTTTCAACAATGAATGAATAACATCAAGTCGTGTCGCATTCAATGCATTTTACAACAATTGCCGACGAAGTCTTTATGAGAAAATTTCTTGTATGAAAATTTTATGAAGTGAATATTTTAAGCAGTTTTGTTAATAACTTCGAAATAATTCCAAGTCCATATAACCACAAACAGAACTCTATTTAAATAAGTTATTTTAACCCTCCACATCTAACTCTTCTTAAAAGGTACGTATATTAAAAGTTTAAAAGAAATGTTACTGTAACGAAAAAAAACACCGTTAATAAACACAAAGGGGCAATATTTTAGATTTTACTTAGTAATGTTACATGAATAAATAAATAAAAAAGTAAAATAAAAACTGAATTTGTAGTATAAGGTTGTCCATAAAGTAGTTTCGTACGAATGTTTCTCGGATAAATGCAGTAAGAACAAATTTTCGTTGTCAACTTCATTCCAAACATGCTTAATGTGTACTATTATTTAACGTAATAATTTTGCGCATTTTTTGGTAATTGTTGAGCAAAATCGATTGAGAGGTTCTTTTGACCATAATTTCGAGGATGGAACTGGTAATGTAATTTTATTTTGGAATTTACATTAAGTTTTGCTTTTTTACTACCGCAAAGTAAAAAAATACGACTCAAACAAAAAAATACGTCGACAATATGGTGAAAAAGCGACAGTTAATGTCTGGTCCGACAAAATTAATAATGAATATATTTATGACATGTGTAAAAACATAAATAAGATATAAAAGTAACCAAAAAACAAAATTTACCTCTTTCTTCACTTGATAATTTGTAAAAATATAAACTTGAAAACTAGCTCAACAAAGCACGTGTTAAACGTTCGCGACAGTGGCAACAAGTGAACTAATATGGCAGTAATTCAAACAATAAAATGCACTGTTGTGTAGGTGCTGCCATCTGTTAGTAAAATAAAATACTTGTGCTATATTTTACTGTAAAGTCCCATCAGAATTCGTTGATGGTTTTCGTTTCTGTGAGGTTTATATTCATTGAGACTTCAGAGTCCCGCCAGTAAATAAAGGGTTAAAAAATCCGTTAAGGTGGTACAACACTTAAAGATGCTGACAGCTCTGAAAGGCCAATAATCACTGATGGCGACCATATGCGGGCATTGATAGTAACAAATATTGTACGACACGAAAGATTGACGAGATACTGATAATATTGTAAACCACCGTCCATGAGTATTTATTGCAGTTTTGCATTTTAATTTATCCTCAAAAAGAGAATGATTTTCAGGAAACCTACTAGAAACTTACAATATTCAAAAAAAGTAAGGAAGTTGTATATTTAAAGTTCATAGATAACCGACAAAACGGTTTGTTTATATGTTTAATGAAAGATACATGGACCATTTTATTAAAGTAGCAATAATATAAAAATAAATTTAAAAAATAAGAAACTAAAATACTTTATTTAAAGTAGAATTCAAATTCTTGAGAAAAAAATTAAAAAATAATATTTCAAGTAACAAAAGGGTTCGTTTACCTGATTTTGGTCGTTTTATGATAGTTGCATGAAATATAAAATTTAAGTGCACATTTATATGCGCTGCCGACAGATCGGCGCCCACGGGCCTTTTAGTATGGAAAGGCGCGCCGATAGAATGAAGCATTGGTTATATAAGGGCTAGCACGATTCATCCTTGACTTTATATCATACGTAAAACTTAAGTGTGAATTTTGTATTTTATCTGCCCCTTCCTTTTATTTTAACCCTCCATTCTGGTTATCCTGCAGTACCACCACAATTTTGACTGCGTCCAATTTAAATATTTATTTATTTATTTAACACTTTTATTGCAAATAAAATCTGGCGGGCTTATTGCAAGGCGGCAATCTATTCCAACCAGACAAAAGTAAATTAAGCAAGTTACATGGTTGCATAAATCATTCAAATGACCCGAACCCCGAACATTATTTTTCATATGAAGTGAGATATAATTAGTGGAGAGGAAAGGAATAGAAAAATCAGGAATGAAACACGTTATTTTACTGACTAGAAATTAATAGTTTTTTCAGTCGCTTCTTAAAGTATGCCAAGGACGGAGCGATTTAATAGGTACAAGGTAAATATAAGTGGTCAGTTATATTTCTATTACGTATAAATTAATCCTCGCTTCACTGACTGAGCTAAAATTTAATAATGTGATCGAGGCATAACCAAAGTGCTGAAATCAGGAGTTCTTCCAGTGAACAGTACTAAGATCTCATAATGGAAACTGTGTTTAACCAGAGGTCACAATTAGATCACCGTCCTAATTAAGATTTTGTTACGTTTCACACAGAAATTTAATATGAAAAATACTTTATTTGAGACTGTTAAGTAAGATAAAGCTATTGCTTATACTTTTTGGTAATCAATAAATATACTACCTGAAATAAGTGGTGCACTCGTACACTGTTACGTTTTACACAGACATTTAATATGAAAAATACTTCATTTGAGACTGTTAAGTAAGATAAAGCTATTAGCTATACTTTTTTGTAATCAATAATTTTACTACCTGAAATAAGTGGTGCACTCGTACACTGTTACGTTTTACACAGACATTTAATATGAAAAATGCTTTATTTGAGATTGTTAAGTAAGATAAAGCTATTGCCTATACTTTTTGGTAATCAATTATTATACTACCTGAAATAAGTGGTGCAATCGTAAACTGTTACGTTTTACACACACATTTAATATGAAAAATACTTTATTTAACACTGTTAAGTAAGATAAAACTATTGCCTATACTTTTTGGTTATCAATAATAAGTTATTTATTTTAACGTACCTGCCCCTATTATTTCATTGATTTTAATTTAAATTACCCTTTATGTTTTTAATAATATTCTGGTGATTATCGTATTAATTTTACATTAACTTTTAAATATTTCATGTGTTTTTGTTGTAAATTAACCCTTATTAAAATTATTTAAGAATAAGAATTTAATTAATTTATTAATTTATTTTTTCATGTACTTTATACATTATAGGTTTCCCAAATCAATGACGCCAATACTGAGGTCATCATGTTATCCCGAAAAATCATGGAAAGAGTGCCGTCGTTACCCTTATTCATCGGTGGTTGCCTGGTTGAGTGGCATGACGTGGTTAAATACCTCGGCCTGCACCTTGACCGGCGATTGACGTGGAAAACCCATTTGAATACCATCAGACAGAAGGGTCACAAGTTCACAGGGGCTATCAGTTTGATATTTCATCGACGCAGCTTCCTTTCACACAAAAATAAGCTTCTCCTCTATAAAACCCTTATTCGTCCTATCTTGACCTATGCTGCACCCGTTTGGGGTAGTGTGAGCCACACGGAGTTTCTCTAGAGTTTCAGGTGACTTCACGCCGAACAGCGAGAAGAAACCCTACAACATCACATCCTCGCTTGGACCAAGAAGTTCTATAAAAGCCAACAAAATCACAGCAATCCCTTAGTTGCTGCCCTGGGGGCTTACGAGAGTAAATCCGACCTACCCTTCCATTATAAGCACAAATTCCCGAAGCATTATCTGTTGCCTGACTAGTCCACCTACAGTATTACGAGTAGCTGGGATGACCAAGGTCTGAGTGAATGTGGTGGAATACAAGTAGCCTGAACGAGTGGACTTGTTTTTGCTTAATAATAAGTGTACGAGTTGTTATCTAGTTATAAGTAGTATGTAGGTGCAAATTATTTCTAAGATTTCAAATATTAATATTGAATAAATAAAATAAAATGATATGCAGGAAAATAAGACTAATTAAGTGAATAAATTATAACATATAATTAAGATTAGTTAAGTAATAAATTTGTATATAGGTATAGCCTTGACAAATGTTTGTACAATAATTTACTTTAATAATAAAAAAAAAAAAGGTTTCCCATATTCATACAAGGACCAAACGTAACAAGTACAAAAAAACATGTATAAAACGGTTCAACATTTTAAAACGTATAAAGAATATTGTAAAAATGTATATGTTATATCAAAACATTATGACAAAATGTAACCGGTAAGATAATATAAAAAGATTAAATTATTTCAAGTACTATAGTACATTAAATTCCAGAGATTTTTCCTGAAGGAGCTGAGCGACACATGAAATATGAGGATATGAGGACACACACGGTTAAACAGTGTGATTGCTCTACCTACAGGCATCTCCAAAGGCAGGTTGGTTCGACTTATAACATAGGTTGATAGAACATATTGTACTATAAATGGTAAAGTATTGTATATTAAACAACTATCTTGGTTTACTCGTAGTAAATTTACTTAAATATACAGAAACTTCGCAGATGAAGAATATGAGTAATATAATTTGGTGTGGAGATGCGTGCAGTAAGTAAAATTTGTGGAATGTCAATGTTTGAAAAAAAGGTGAAATGAAAACTTAAAAAATTAATGCAAGGAAAAAATAGATGTCTTAGTTAAAAAATAGAAAGGAGCTTTAAGATAGTTTGGGCATGTGGAGATAATGAATGATGAAAAATTACTAAGCAAGTATACCTATCAGATGTGCAAGGTGTGCGTGAAAGAGACAGACCTAGAAAAACATGGCAGGACCAAATGGACTAGATTTTGAAAAAAAAAGTAAAATGAGATGTTTGAATAAAAGAAGATTGTGTATGATAAGATATATGAATATGCAGGAGGCGAAAGTTGTGTGCTTTGATACAAAAGTTTGGGTATATATTATCTCTACCTATACCGCAAGGGACACGGCGTGATGATATGTACGAGTATATATGTAGATTTACTTAAATAATCTTATTCAGTATTCATAATTCTGAAATGGCCTTTAAATTGATATTTTTATACATACCCTTTCAACTAATTGATGTACATAGATACTTTAAAATAATATTACCATTCACAAAAGAGCTTATCGCCCATAGGGGGCGGAAACGTAGGAGGGCATAGGCGGAGCCCCTTGTTAATAAATATTTATCAAAATATTTTCTAATGTATTCTATTCTTGATAGTTCTCTCAATTCTGAGGGTTGTCATTACCATGGCAATCAACTATCAATCTCTTTAATTTTTTTTTCTAACGAGTATGCTTTAATATTACTCCTTAAATATAAGAAAGATCCATACACATCTTGATACATATAAAAATTGTTAACGGGAAAAACAGAAATCCTTTATTGGTTCACAAATTTATGTTTAACGTACCATTACAACTATTTACGCCATTGTGAATTAAGATTGTTTTTGGTATCGTATTCACGAACTGAGCTCTTAAGAGCATCACCACTCGCACACGGAATGACTTTGTTGAATGAGTTTTCTTATATTGATATATTTCACATCTTAGGTGATAAATTTAGAATTAAATTTCTTTATAACTTTATAAATTTAACTGAGTCACTTCGCAGGAAAATGTGAGTAAGATTTTTTCCTGATGTGTTTATGATATTATACGTTAAGAATATCTTTTCTTTCATTGTTTTCTTTTGTAATTCTATATAAAATAAATGATATCTGGTTCTTTATAAGACCACCTAAATTAAACACCCTGCTGCTTCTTTAAACTGGTCCCTCCTTCGTACAAGTATTCGTCCTCTATTCCTTTTATTATTCATACTTTCCTACAGAATTGACCGCTCTAAACTGTGCCCTCCACCTCCGCGCTGTTTCCAAAGTATAGCAAGACTTCTTACACACAGTACAGAGACGTTTCTTAACCCCAAGCTTTTCCCGTATTAATTAATTGACACTTTTGGCAGTCCATGAAGTGCGCCAAGGCTGTCTCTAATAGCGCATCTCAAAATAATCAATTATTTTGCGAGTCTTGAATGTCCAGGTCTTATCCATATAAAAAATAAAGACAATGATGGCTTAGATCAATCGAGGTATGGTATTTCTAATTTCTGAAACATGGTTATTCTGGTAAATGATTAAAGTGTTGAACACTACATTTTTCGTCATTTAAAAAAAATGAATAATTAAAGGAAAAGGTAAAAATGCCTGTGGTAATATTTCAAGCCACTACTAGTATAGCAAATGTCATATAATTCGAATGCGATTAAGACAAATCAAATCACAAATTCACTGGCAAACATCTAAATTTTTAATTGAACACGTTAAAAGCTAACTCTCTAAAGAAGATATAAAGCCTTCAAGAGGGTGTTTTGTTTATTAGATATGACATAATAACCCTGTCTCTATTACTTTATGAAGAACGTATCTTTTATCTAAGAACTAGAGAGAGCTGAAAACCTTTCGATGACAACCAGGAAAATAATCCTTACATACGAATACTTTCGACATATTGTATTACACTTTTGTTGTAAACACTACAACATGGCGAGCTTATTACCATGTGGTAATCTATTCAGAGCAAGCAGAAATAAATTAAAGACGCCCTAAGTAAAAACTAGAAAGTAACTTTTTTTAAGTAAAGTTGGGTTCCAACAGGAATCAAACCCATTACCCCCGGGTCGTCAACATTATATTGCTAGAAAAAAAAAATTATTCTTGAAAAACTTGTCATCACAGTTGATGAAAAACGATCAAGAGAAAGGTGTCCTACACGATGGACGGACTAAATAAATGAGATAAGAGAATCTTCTTTAAATATTGCATTCAACATGGTCCAGCCCTAAGTTCCAAAGATAGCAGAGGAATACGGCACTTAGCATTGCACACGCGATAAAGCAGAAGAACACGTCGACCAAATTACAATATAGTTTTGTTCAATCTGTATATTGAATAAATAAAGCAATATTTCGTTACTTTTAACATTCACAAATAACGGACGCAACCTTATGAAAACTTTTTCTTCTTCAACTTTCTGTAGATTCAAGAGTCTGTTACTACAGGATTGTCCTCTTGTGATGCTGAGCTCCAGCTATCTCTCCATCGTTTTGGGGGTCTCCCTGTTGGACGCCGTCCATCCGGTACCCCATGCAGAGCTATGCATGGAATTCTTGTGGAATTCATTCTCCGTACATGTTGGTACCAGTATCGTCGACGTTGTCGTCCCCATCTGACCACATCTTGGACCTCACAGACCTCTCGGATTGTGATGTTCCTTACACGATCACGCAAAGTCTTCCCAGCAATAGCAAGTAGAGTTCTCATTTCCATTGTCCTTAGCATACTTTTGGTCCTGACAGTGTCCGCCCTCGCTTCGATGCCATATGTGAGGATAGGTCGCACACAGGTATTATAAATGCGTAACTTGTTATCCATTCTCATATCTTTATTCCTCCATATGACATATCTCAGGCAGCCCGCCACAACTGCAGCTTCATCATATCTACCTGAGGTCTTACTTCTACCTGAGGCATTACTTGGCCTTATGAAAACTTGACAAAATCAAATAAACTGCGGAAAAAGTTTAACAATCAATGTTCAAGCATTCGTTTGTCCTAGAATCATATTGCAGGACCATGTGACGGAGTCAGGTCAGAAAGGAGTGTCAGATGCAGAAGAGGTCATGTTCTTATGGTCTTCTGACTTTCAGTCTGACAGAACAGCCGAGGCCAGGATAAAGAGTGAACCATTCAACGAAGCGAAGAGTTTCAACTGGTCGTTTTCCCCTATTTCACGTGAACGTTTAATTAAATATAAGATTTTTAAAATTCATTAACAAATATATTTCGAAAGGAATTAAATGCGCTGTTTTGTTTATATTTTTATTTTGCTTTCTTTGCTATTAGTCTTATTGTACCCATCAACTTATTCAATTTTTTTGTCAGATATATAAAAGATCGTAAGACAATTTTGTTTTCGGCCTCATAAGTCAAACCTTTGGATTAAGAACCACTGGAGTAGGCACGGAACTCGTTGTTTGTAATCGCAATTATACTGCTCGTAAAGAGGCAACATGACTTGCACAAGACTTGCCTGTGCGAGAATTGTTATTGACGTATTATATCACGAAACTAGAGTTCATTTTTTAAGGTGATATCTGGAATTAAACCCGTAATCTACTGGTAGAAATCAAGAGGTTTGCCAACTATGCCATGAAGGTCATACATCCATATAATCATGCGTGTATCTTACAAGATAGGCAGAGAAAAACAGGTCTCAATTTTTTTTCTCTCCAAGCACACAACTCTCACCTCCTCCACATTCGTATACAAGTATCTCGTCATGCACAATTTTCAATTATTCATTCTCACTTTACTTTTGTCAAAATCTTGTCCGTTTGGTCCAGCCACGTTTTTCACGGTCTATCTTTTCCACGCACACCTTGCACTTATAACTTGTATTCTCGCTTAGTCTTACTTTCGTCATTGATTCTCTCTACATTTCCAAATCATAATAAGACTATATTCTTCATCTAAGTTATTCCGTTTTAGGTATGTATTTCTTTCTGATGTCTTCATTCTGCTTTCTTTATCATGTTGATAATCCACCAAGTTTTCTCAGTGAATGCATCTCCAAATAATTAATCTTAATTTTATCCTTCTTCTGCGAAATCAAACATTCACTTCCATACGTCATTGTGGGTACCAATACACTATTATGTCTTGTCGATTTTGCTACTTTTCATACAAAGGAACATTTATATTTTATTATTATTATAAACAAACAGCATGATAGCTGTTTATAACTATATTTATTTTCTTCTTCTTCTTCCTAGTGTCATGTCAGGCCCCCCTAACGTTGACTATCACCTAAGAGTAGGCATCTTTGTCCCCGGCAGCCCGAAAAAAAAATCAATGCTCCTCATACCAGTCCAATCACGTATATTGTGGAGCCAGGAGATTTGCCTCCTGCCAACACCTCTTCAACCTTCTATTTAGCCTTGAATGATCAGATGCATTAATTTGTAATATGCTCCTCTAAGTACATGACCCAATAGGACACCTTACGGATTTTAATATTAGTCAGCAACTCTCGATCAACTTTGCAGAAAGCTCCTTGAAGAATCCTTGTGTTGCTGACCATATCCGTCCAGGGTATCCGTAGCATTATCCGGTGCATCCACATTTCGAATGCTTCCAGTTGGTTCATACTACCAACTTTGACGGTCCATGATTCCACTCCATGTAATAACATTAACCAAACGTAGCATTTGACAAACCGTTGTCGAAGTTAAAGTTTAACTGGCTTAAATAAATGAAGAATAAGCAAGGGAAAATAAAACAATCAGTAAAACAACAAAGGAAATATAATGATTTCGTGTTGTTTGTAAATAAGGCGCAATAAGAAAATTATGAACTAAGAATGATTTTGAAGAGGTTCAAAGACAAGCAACAAAAATTCCAAAATATTTGACTAATCGGATTTACGAAGATAAACTGTGTTTTTAATAGTTGGCTGCTGTACAATCAACAAGAAATAGTTTTATTTCCTTTCTTTGTTGTTTTAATGATTGTTTTATTTTCCTTTGCTTTTTCTTCAATCAAATAGTCTTGGCTCACCTCATAGGACCCTCCTTATCGAGATGCATCCCCAACAATAAAGGGTGAGCCCTAAGGATATCAGACGTTTTTCACACTACACCCTTAAAACCAAACTTTAAACCAAAAAATAAAGTAAAATAAAATAAACAGTTAATATAATTATAAACTCGATAAATATGGGCGATTTTTTTTATAAAAAGATTCCAAATTTTGGCAAAACAGAAAAATAAACTAGAAGACGATTTTCGTTCTGAAAGTTGTTTCGTTCACACGAGCAGCTGCAGCACGAAATTGTAGAACTACTTGTGTGTACTTGTATGAAGAAAAAAAAGGAATAAAGGTCTTTAATCAACGACACACTAAATCAATGTTTTTTGGTTCAAGAAAAGTGGATGGATACCTTTAACAAATTCTGAGTTATACCAAAAATAATAAATCTGGCATAATCATAATATTTAACAGGAGATAGTCGCAAAAAAACGCCTTGGACCGAAGATAGCAAGAATATCATTATGCCACAAGATTAAATTAACGATGAACATTTTTAGTTCATTCTTCTTCAAGGTTTATGATGTTCTCTTCCTGTTTCCTCCATACACGTCTGTCTGTCATTCTCTTCTAACCGTTTCATCTCATTTCCTCTATCTGAAGTGAAAGAATTGCTTCATATTTGTAAATGTCACAAACAGTTATTTACCTTACATGAACATATTCTGTTTTAGATCCAAATGTAT
This sequence comes from Odontocerum albicorne, assembly GCA_949825065.1. Taxonomy (NCBI): domain Eukaryota; kingdom Metazoa; phylum Arthropoda; class Insecta; order Trichoptera; family Odontoceridae; genus Odontocerum; species Odontocerum albicorne. The sequence goes on from OX463858.1 coordinate 27,321,352, forward strand.
GGGATATTACTCATATCAAACAATATAAATTTGGTTATACTTACATGCGTGCGTAGTATTTAGTGTTTAGTTTAACAGTTATTTGTCAATTAGTATCACATTTTAATTTTTCACAAAATATTTGACAGCTGTCACTTTTTGATATGGTTATGTCATACACGTGTAATATTTGAACCAAAATGGCTAAATGTTTTAGGCTGCAAAGTTTTCCTTTTTTTTAAACGAAATTCCCAAAATATGAAAGCAACTGAAAGCATCTGAACTTTTCATTATCTACTTGTATCATATATTCTGGATAGGCTAGAGTATTTTTTCCCTATTTATTTGATAAAGTAATCTATGATATACACATTTCCTAACGGTTAAACCCATACACAAATGTATTACTTAAGATGTAAAGAACTAACTTTATTTCTATATTTTAACTAAAAGTTAACTTAATTTTTATTTCTGGCATGTAATTTTTATCTTCAATAATCTTAATATTTAATTTCTTATAAATAGCTAACACCTACATACTAAATTATAACTAGATAACAATTCTTACAACAAATTATTTTAATATCAGATATAAGTATTGTTCAAGTGAAAATAAAATATAATTGTAAGTTTTCGAATGAAAAATGGTAAATAAAAATAAATTAAATTAAAATTTGTTTATAATAGTTTAACATGTATACATATATATCATCGTGCCCTTTAATATATACACCTCCACAAACAACTCACACGATCTCTCTGAATTTCTACGTTTTCTTCTTTGAAAATATAATTATATCCCAATTGTTATGGTTTTGAATTTCGATAATTCAGCTCGTGTGTATTTTCAAACAAATTCAGGATAAATTAGAAATAAAGGTAAAATTTTCAACTAGAGTTTTATAATTTCACTCAAAATGAGAAATGAGAATGGAGACAGAAAAAAAGAGTTCTGATGATCGATTTCAAATATTTACATAGTTTTGTTGATATGGTAAAAAAAAGGTAATCGTGCATACTTGAATGTAGGAGTATAATAACAGCTGTTTTAGGTTAATTGAAAAGCGATTTCGTATTTTCTGGTCAGATTCAAATGCACGATTGATCTAAATGCGCGTGCATGGCGAGGTTCAACATTTTCAGTATTTCAGGAATTTCTCGTTTCGTAAAACGTTGGTTATTCTTGATCAATGCCTTCAAAGTTTACACCATCTTCGAGAGTTGTATCATCATTGTGTAATATTTTAAACCACATTTGACATAAACAATCGCTTATTGCATCATTTTCGTACACTGTGCATACCTATTTTTTTTTGTGTATGTGACATTTTTTCTTTGCGAAAATAAAAAAGGATCAAGCACAAAAAAACAACTTATTAAGATCGTTAAAAAGCACTCAGTCAATTTGTATAAAGAAACGCAGAAAAATGTGCTAAATTTTTATCCTGAACAATGATTTTTTTTACACAAATGACATCTATCTGAAAAATACAAAACTACTTTCAGGATAATATAGTATACCAAAGCGGTACATTATATTGTATGATGGTTTTTTTGATATATCTGGAGTGATGGAGTGAGCAATGATTGATTCGCGTGATATATAGCGAATCTATGTCGTAGAGTTGTCGTTTCTTTTTTCTCCTCTTTATGTGAATAAGCTGTTGCATACCAGAAAACTTACGACCACACCGGTGTACTGGATCCGATGGCACACCTAAAGTGAGACGATCTTGGCGCACCGGCATGTTTTTTTCCCTTTGTTTTTGAAATAATAGATTTAACTGATGTCATAGGTATCCTTATATCCTCGAATACTAGGTGGAAACTGATGTCATAGGTATCCTTATATCCTCGAATACTAGGCGGAAACTGATGTCATAGGTATGCTTATATCCTCGAATACTAGGCGGAAACTGATGTCATAGGTGTCCTTATATCCTCGAATACTAAGCGGAAACTAATGTCATAGGTATCTTTATATCCTCAAATACTAGGCGGAAAAAATGCATGTGTCATTCGAGGAAAGTTACACAACACGGGGTTGTGAATGAAGACGCGTGCGTCCAGTGCGTTACCACGAAAGTCCAGTGTGTTACCACGAAAGTCCAGTGTGTTACCGCGAAATCATATAACTCACATTTATATGTGTAGTGTTCGTAAATAATAATTTTTTTTATGATTTTCCAAAAAGAGTTATCTTCAAGTGTTTTCTCGAGCTGCGCACGTTACCTATATGTCTAATATTTTGAGGCAGACAATATCGATTCAATTGAAATATAACTTGACAAAACAAAGTTATAATCATTTTTAAATCGATAATAAATAGAAAACAAGGACATATAAAATCTTGGGAATAAAATTTCATCAATTGCGAAATTAAATATAATAATTACTGTCTAATCCATTGTTAAAGCTTGAACAATAAACGCAGTTGCATTATCTTGTTTCACTGCACAATGCACGTATTAATGATTCACAATGATTGCACAGGAATGAATAGGTAGATGAAGATTTGCACTGAAGAGATGAAAATGGCTGATAAGATATAACAAAGCTGAAGCGGCTTAGCTAAGGATTTTATTATCCTGTTCAGAATATTTCTCAGGTTGGTCTAAGACAGGACTGTATTGGAAATAAATAATAGTTTTTGATTTGAAAGTGATAGAAGGAAACCATGAAAAGTAGAAATGTACACTTTCACGAATCCGTGTAGGAGGCTTTTTCTGATAAGGGAAAAGAATGGTATTTTTACAGTGAGTAAGTTATTGACTGTACATTATATCCCTCTTACTTATTTTTTTTATATTCGGGCTTAGGACCAACATAGACGGTTGAAGCATTGCAAACAATCATTGCATACCAAATACATAAAGTTAAAAAAGGGAGAATAAAAGATCATAACAAGTTGAAGAATTATGTTATTAAGGTATTATTTTCTAAGATGATGGAAGAGTTACGAGGAATATCGAAGAGCGTACAGCGATTGGAAACAAAATCGATGGGGCAATAAAAACATATATACTCAAACCGGACCGTATCAAAATTTGCCAAGACGAAAGTCAACTTAATAGAATTATAATATTAACATTGATGTATATGAGTGAAACATGAACGTAAAAAATACCAAAGAACGAATAAAGCACTAAGAAAAATACCTGGAGTAACAATGTATGACAGAATACGAAATAATGTGATTAGTAATGAGTGTTAAATTAGGACTGATGGTTTGAAAAAGACCAAGAAGAACGCTTTGAGATAATTTGGGCACTTGGAACGAATGAATAAAAAAATACTAACAATTTTAATAGACATGGGGATTGTGAGGGAAATACGTGGTAGGGGTAGATCAAGGAAAGTGTAGTTGGATCAAATAAATGATATTTTGAAGGAAAGAAATGTAAAAATTGATGTAGAAGACGCGAAAACGTGTGTAGCGATAGGAAATAGGTATGACAGAATACGGAATGAAGTGATTATGGATTAATCTTAACTTAAAGCTGTGTTAAGTAAGATGAAGAAGAGCACGCTGAGATGGTTTAGGCATGTGAAACGAAGAAATTAAGAAAGATTAACAAAACAGATGTATTGTGCAAATGTGAGTGGAAGGCGTGTGAGATGTAGTAGACCAAGGAAAGTGTATGATATTTTGAAAGAAGGAAATGTTAAAAAGTCAACGAAATCGTGAGAGCTGTAGAAAGACAGATGTAGAAAGACGAGGGATATGTGTCGCGACAGGAAAGCCTGGCAATCTATATTTCTGCCTACCTTGACAGGGAGACAACGTGATGGTGTATATGTATGTAAGAATGATAATCTCATATCCACAGTAGAGAATATAGCAAAATGGGAAAGAAACCGAAGAAAGCACTGATGAAGCCATGGGGAAAAGTTGAGCAACTGAAAAATCTCCCACAGGACAATACATGGCAATCTAGCAGGCCGCCTACCCTCTGGAAGGTATCTTTAAAAATCTAAGGTAGCTGGAAACATATCTACTGAATTATTCTTATAGAACTAAAATATCATAAACAGGAATGATAAATGTTAAAAAATAATGTTACAATCTAGCTTGGATCTTGTTATCGTCTAGAACTTAGCTCCAACCATTTTGATTCTATAGATCTAACATAGTTCCCAGTTTCCTAATATAACTGATTATTTATCATAGAACAAATAATATAACAATCTAGCTTGGATCTTGTTATCATCTAGAACTTAGCTCCAATCATTTTGATTCTATAGATCTAACATAGTTCCCAGTTTCCTAATATAACTGATTATTTATCATAGAACAAATAATGTTACAATCTAGCTTGGATCTTGTTATCGTCTAGAACTTAGCTCCAACCATTTTGATTCTATAGATCTAACATAGTTCCCAGTTTCCTAATATAACTGATTATTTATCATAGAACAAATAATGTTACAATCTAGCTTGGATGTTGTTATCATCTAGAACTTAGCTCCAACCATTTTGATTCTATAGATCTAACATAGTTCCCAGTTTCCTAATATAACTGATTATTTATCATAGAACAAATAATATTACAATCTAGCTTGGATCTTGTTATCATCTAGAACTTAGCTCCAAACCATTTTGATTCTATAGATCTAACATAGTTCCCAGTTTCCTAATATAACTGATTATTTATCATAGAACAAATTTCTATAGATCTAACATAGTTCCCAGTTTCCTAATATAACTGATTATTTATCATAGAACAAATAATGTTACAATCTAGCTTGGATGTTGTTATCATCTAGAACTTAGCTCCAACCATTTTGATTCTATAGATCTAACATAGTTCCCAGTTTCCTAATATAACTGATTATTTATCATAGAACAAATAATATTACAATCTAGCTTGGATCTTGTTATCATCTAAAACTTAGCTCCAAACCATTTTGATTCTATAGATCTAACATAGTTCCCAGTTTCCTAATATAACTGATTATTTATCATAGAACAAATAATATTACAATCTAGCTTGGATCTTGTTATCGTCTAGAACTTAGCTCCAACCATTTTGATTCTATAGATCTAACATAGTTCCCAGTTTCCTAATATAACTGATTATTTATCATAGAACAAATAATATAACAATCTAGCTTGGATCTTGTTATCATCTAGAACTTAGCTCCAATCATTTTGATTCTATAGATCTAACATAGTTCCCAGTTTCCTAATATAACTGATTATTTATCATAGAACAAATAATGTTACAATCTAGCTTGGATCTTGTTATCGTCTAGAACTTAGCTCCAACCATTTTGATTCTATAGATCTAACATAGTTCCCAGTTTCCTAATATAACTGATTATTTATCATAGAACAAATAATATTACAATCTAGCTTGGATCTTGTTATCATCAAGAACTTAGCTCCAAACCATTTTGATTCTATAGATCTAACATAGTTCCCAGTTTCCTAATATAACTGATTATTTATCATAGAACAAATAATATTACAATCTAGCTTGGATCTTGTTATCATCTAGAACTTAGCTCCAACCATTTTGATTCTATAGATCTAATATAGTTCCCAGTTTCCTAATATAACTGATTATTTATCATAGAAAAAATAATGTTACAATCTAGCTTGGATGTTGTTATCATCTAGAACTTAGCTCCAACCATTTTGATTCTATAGATCTAACATAGTTCCCAGTTTCCTAATATAACTGATTATTTATCATAGAACAAATAATATTACAATCTAGCTTGGATCTTGTTATCATCTAAAACTTAGCTCCAAACCATTTTGATTCTATAGATCTAACATAGTTCCCAGTTTCCTAATATAACTGATTATTTATCATAGAACAAATAATATTACAATCTAGCTTGGATCTTGTTATCATCTAGAACTTAGCTCCAACCATTTTGATTCTATAGATCTAACATAGTTCCCAGTTTCCTAATATAACTGATTATTTATCATAGAACAAATAATGTTACAATCTAGCTTGGATGTTGTTATCATCTAGAACTTAGCTCCAACCATTTTGATTCTATAGATCTAACATAGTTCCCAGTTTCCTAATATAACTGATTATTTATCATAGAACAAATAATATTGCAATCTAGCTTGGATCTTGTTATCATCTAGAACTTAGCTCCAAACCATTTTGATTCTATAGATCTAACATAGTTCCCAGTTTCCTAATATAACTGATTATTTATCATAGAACAAATAATATTACAATCTAGCTTGGATCTTGTTATCATCTAGAACTTAGCTCCAACCATTTTGATTCTATAGATCTAACATAGTTCCCAGTTTCCTAATATAACTGATTATTTATCATAGAACAAATAATATTACAATCTAGCTTGGATGTTGTTATCATCTAGAACTTAGCTCCAATCATTTTGATTCTATAGATCTAACATAGTTCCCAGTTTCCTAATATAACTGATTATTTATCATAGAACAAATAATGTTACAATCTAGCTTGGATGTTGTTATCATCTAGAACTTAGTTCCAACCATTTTGATTCTATAGATCTAACATAGTTCCCAGTTTCCTAATATAACTGATTATTTATCATAGAACAAATAATATTACAATCTAGCTTGGATCTTGTTATCATCTAGAACTTAGCTCCAAACCATTTTGATTCTATAGATCTAACATAGTTCCCAGTTTCCTAATATAACTGATTATTTATCATAGAACAAATAATGTTACAATCTAGCTTGGATCTTGTTATCGTCTAGAACTTAGCTCCAACCATTTTGATTCTATAGATCTAACATAGTTCCCAGTTTCCTAATATAACTGATTATTTATCATAGAACAAATAATATTACAATCTAGCTTGGATCTTGTTTTCATCTAGAACTTAGCTCCAACCATTTTGATTCTATAGATCTAACATAGTTCCAAGTTTCCTAATATAACTGATTATTTATCAGAGAACAAATAATGTTACAATCTAGCTTGGATCTTGTTATCGTCTAGAACTTAGCTCCGACCATTTTGATTCTATAGAGCTAAGATAGTTCCCAGTTTCCTAATATAGCATTATTTATCGTAGAACACCGATTCTCAACGAAGGAAAATAACAGGGATAATTTTGATTTTAAGTGAATGTTGAGGTGTATATAATAATTAATGTAAGGCTTTCAAGGGTTCATTGTGGTATTCTATATTCCTGTAATAAAAAAAACCCAGCCTGATTAAATAACCCCTTGATAACTTTATTCCTATCCCAACTGCTTATGTAAAATTAAAATATAAAGTGGATTATTTTCGGTTGCATCGATAGCATTATATTATACCATATATACTATTATGTTACAAGTATAGGAAATTTTTTTTTTTTTGAAAAACTTTAGTTTCAAACAGGAAAAAAATTTATGAATAATAGATTACATTGTGTGAAAAGAAAATTGAATGCAATAAATGGGTGACTAATTAAAGATAGGAGAAACTAAAATTATTGTGTTAGTAATTCAATTTTTGGAAAGCACAGTGTGGAATGACTGTCTTTACTGCAACATAAATGTGTACTGGTGCATTGTCAAAGCATCCATTTATTGTACATTAATGACGCATTATTCTCGCGTGTTAAAGTGTTTCTCTCTTGAAAATCAATAAATTCTCTAACAATCCCATTAATATATCGTCATGATCTTATTTTGAGCTAGTATCTCATTTGATTTTTGGGCCATGGTGATCCCGGACTATGCCACTTCATCGAGTCCCTTTTTGACAGAGAATCATGATCCATATCTTTATTTTTATCCCTCGTGACAATTTGATGAAATATTTTTTTCCATTGCAGAATATCAAAAATGCATTACAACTTTCCACACGTCGTTGCCTTTAGATAGCACTCAATAGTTTTGGCACTCATATTACGATCACCGTATTCATGCCATAACAATCGTGGAAAATTCGAATCACTGTGGTTTTGGAAATTCACACATTAATGTTATTTCTGCTGACTTAATGTTTACATCTTGTTATACTTGCTCTTGTACTAATACAACTGTTTCTCAAATGAGTGATTCTGCTGGTTTGTCTTAACGAGGATCACCTTCAATCGATTATCTGCCTCAGCAAAACTATTCATCTCAATTTTTCACTGTGTAATAATGACGTAGAAATTTTCCATACACAGCATCTATTTTTTAAAATTTATGCCAAGCTTCTCTTGATTTGAAAGAAACTTGATAACCACGGGATATTCAGCTTTTTTAAATCTTTAGTTCTTACGAAACAATACATTTCTTACCGATTCTAGTAAAATACTATTAAGGGAAAAACTATTAAACTTTAGCTGTAACATCACCTGACTATGCGTAAAACATGGCTTGCTTGGTATATGTCCATACACAATCAATTTTTTTTTCAGGCCACAAAGGTTTGGACCTAAGTGATAAATTGATTCAAAACTCTACACACTTCTTTAACAACTTACTAACCATTGGTCTGAGTTATAAAATTAAAAAAACATCAAGTGACAAAATTAATGAAAAAAAAACAGATATATTAAACTAATCTCGTGTTTTATTAAGTCCTCTCCTGTTTGTGAAGAAAGAAAGAGGCATCCCATTAAATAAATTGATCATGCCAAGGATGCGCTCCCATTGAGTAATGCTTTCAGGTAAATCTTCATTACATTTGCATATGGCTGCACCTGTTAGGCTGTATATCTAATGAAGTTTGTTGAATTCTCCTAGTATTTAATTTAATACTCAACACTACTCAAAGATGCGCTCTTTTTTTGTTCATAATTTACTGTTTTTTTTTATCTTGCTTAAATCACCAGTCTTGAGACCGAATTTGCCCATCATAATTAAATTTCGTTTACAGTATTGAAAGAACGAGTAGCATATGTTATAAGATACGTGTCGTATTTAAGGTGCAAATTATATAAAAGGTACGAGTGGAAATACGGTACGAGTAGTATATAAGACACGAGAAGTATAGAAGGTACGAGAAGTATAGAAGGTACAATAAGTATGGAAGGTACGAGTAGTATAACACGTACGAGTATTATATAAGGTACGAATAAATTTTATATAAGATAAGAGTTGTACATAAGGTAATAGTAGTACTAAAAGTACGAGTAGTATGGAAGGTACGAGTAATATAGAAGGTACGAATAGTATATAAGGTACGAGTTGTGTATAAGGTATGATTAGTATAGAATGTACGAGTAGTATATAAGGTACGAGAAGTATAGAAGATACAAACAGTGCAGAAGGTACGAGTTATATAGAAGATACGAGAAGGATATAAGGTACAAGCAGTTAATTGGCATGAGTAGTAGATAAGTTAGGAGCAGTATATAGGATACGAGAAGTAAAGAAGGTACGAGAAATATATAAGGTACCTACGAGTAGTACATAAGGTACGAGCAGTACATATGATATGAATAGAAACGAAGTTAAGAGTAGTACCATATGTAAGGTACGAGTACTTTATAAAATACTAATAAAATATTAGGTACGAGCAGTATAGAAGGTACAAGCAGTATATAAGGTACGAGAAGTTTATGACTTACGAATATTATATGAAGTACAAGTATTATATAAGGTACGAACAGTATATAAGGTATATAAGACGACCTCCGTAGCCTGGGGGTAAGACGTTTGTCTACCAATCCGGAGATTGCGGGTTCGATCCCCGATGGACCTCAGATTTTTTTTAAATTGGATTTTAGTTTGGCTATCACTTAAAACCCATTAAAATATATTTCTGGTTGGCTGGAAGAGATTGTCACATGGCAATAAGCTCGCCAGGTTTAAAGAATATGTACGAGTAGTATAGAAGGTACGAATAGTATATAAGGTACGAATATTAACATATATACGGTACGAAAAGTGTATATAAGTACGAATATTGACATATATAGTATAAGGTACGAATAGTATAAAAAGTATTTGTAGTATGTAAAATACAAGTAGTATAGAAGATGCGAGCACTATATAAGGTACGTTTAGTTCAGACGGTACTTAGTGCAAAAGGTGAAACCAAGAAAAACGTGACATGACCAAATTAATCAAACATCTTCCGTGACCTAAATGGTACATGTTTTCCATCCAGAGTTTCAGCTGCGGTTCCTGTTAGAAACAAGTTTATTTCAAAATTATTTCAATCTAGTTTTCACTCTTTAACATATTTCTGGTTGAATGAAAGATATTGTCACGTGGCAAGCTAACCTAACCTAACCTAACCTAACCTAACCTAACCTATCCTAACCTAACCTAACCTGCACATCTAATAATATTTCTTATCATTCTCCAATAAATCCACAAAAAAACAAATAGAAGAAAATGACTATCCAACTGTAACATTATAAAAGTTGTGTTATATTACACTTTCATTATAACAGTACAAACTGGTAGATTTAGGACTTTGACTTTTTTTTACAACCAACTAGAAAGATATTAAGGATCTTTGAAATGAAAACCAGACTATTACTTTAAAAAATGGTTATAATGGGGAATAGAAGTTGCAACCTTCATGTCGGACAAAAGATGTCTTAACAACTTACTTTATAATAGGATAGTACGCATGACGAGGTGTATGGACGTGACATAAGCAAAATGTGTGTACCAGGGTAGAATGAAGTGAATATATTATCTCACTACCTACCTCAATAGGGACATGGCGTAATACTGATGATGATGATCAAAGTTTACCCAAAAAATCTTAGTAGTCTAGTTGGTAAAACGTGTTTTCATAAAAGGTCTCATTAACAATTATCTGGTTGGCTGGAAAAGATTGCACAAAATAATAAGCCTATTAGATTGTACTATTTACAACGAAAGTGTAATACGAGTATAATACAATCAAGTATAGATCATTCAGCCAGAAGAGTCATTTTGTAACAGTGTGAGTAACACTCTCTGTATTACACAACTTATGTAGTGGTATTGGTTTTAGAATGCCACACGATTGGTTCGTGCAGAGCGCACGTTTGCATTGTTTTTAAAATACTCGGTGATTAGAAACACTACCATGTCGAAATTAGGAGTTCGATTTTTGTCTGTGTAATGTATAATTATTTTTTTTTCGAAAGCTTAGAATGTACTTTGTTATTACTTAAAGTTTCCTATAATTTAGTATCACTCCATCCACTATTATTTTAAAACTTTATTATTTACCGTTGTAATTATGATACATTAATATGTTAAATATCTTACATTCATTTTATTTTTATGTGCAATCTAATTAATGCAATCTAATTAATTACGAACAGTTTTACTTTATAATACTTGTTCTTATATTTATTTTTAATCATGAAAAAATTCATTATTGTCATTTAAGGTTTCCTAGAATCTGGCGTGCCTAAACAATTAATATGTGAAATAAACTTTCTTTCATTTTATTTTTATGATTATTACAATTCAAGCTGACAGCATTTTTAATTTACAAAACGTGTGTGTTCATTTCAATGTTCGAATAAAAAATATTATTTTTTTGCTTTTTCACTTCATTAAAAAAATAAAATGACAAGTGTTTGTAAACGCTCTGTTACTCACACTATTACAAAATGGCTCTTCTGACTGAACGATCTATACTGTTGTAAACAGACATGTTACTGGATTTTTTGTTTGGTTTATATTAATTTCAAGAATCCTTTATACATACATATTTTTTCTTTCAAAATAACAATGAAAATCGTTAACTTATTTTAAGAAGGGGCGTTGTATTCCTCGCCGGCAGATTGTTTTGCAAAACATCAAACAGTGAAATTAGACTGCTCCGGGGTGTTATTTTAAGGCGGGATATTCCTGCCTTCCAAATCTTTAAACATTAATTTTCTATTTACTTAAGAAATATTCTCCTTTGAGATTATTTGTACAATCTCTAAGTTAATCCGTTTGAACACATTAAACAATTTAAAAATCCCTTCCGGCAGTAGCCACAAGAATTATAGATAGATTAAGTCTGTGTGTGAAAGGAAAGCATGTTTCCCGTTTTATGATACCCTGTAGATTCTTGATTATTTCTCTCAAACTAATTGCATCATTCTATTGGAAACATTTCGTTATACACCACTCATCTGCTACTTCTTAACGTTTCCCACGTGGGAGGGAGACTGCTTATCATCATGGCTATTTTAATTAACGTTTCCCACGTGGGAGGGAGGCTGCTTATCATGATGGCTATTTTAATTTTATCAGCAATGTCTCTAAACTTTGTCTCCGTACTACTCTTTAATGTTCTTCAACAAGGAGTTGTTTCTACTTCCTACACATTGTTTCCCTTGTATATTCTCCAGCAATATTACTTTGATGATTTCATACTGGTTTCTTCTCATGAAATGTTCAAAATATTCCAAACTTCTTTTAACACTAGACAAGACTTTTTGTCTTTTTTCAAGTAAATAAATTTTTAACATTCTCTTATAGTACTACATAAATAAATACGCAGGTAATTAATAAATAACTAAATCACCAATTAATATTTCATAAATTTTAAATTAATTATAAATACATAGATACACACAGGTACGATAAATATATTTAATCATAACAGCAACAAGAATAAATGCAAATATTTACAACCTTATCTGCTAATTATCTGAACCATACTACAATAAATGCATATATTTAGAACCTTACCTTCTAATTGTCTGAACCTTACTACAATAAATGCAAATATTAAGAACCTTATCTACTAATTATTTGAACCTTACTACAATAAATGCAAATATTTAGAACCTTATCCCTTAATTATCTGGACTTAACTATAATAAATGCAAATATTTATTTAGAACTTCATCTACTAATAATCTGAACCTTACTACGTACAATAAATGTAAATATTTAGAACCATATATTTTAATTATCTAGACTTTACTACAATAAATGCAAATATTTAGTTAGAACCTCATCTACTAATAATCTGAACCTTACTACAATAAATTTAAATATTTAGAACTTTATATTTTTATTATCTGGGCTTTACTACAATAAATGTAATTATTTAGTTAGAACCTCATCTACTTATAATCTGAACCTTACTACAATAAATGTAAATATTTAGAACCTTATCTATTAATTATCTGAACCTTACTGCAATAAATGCAAATATTAAGAAGCTCATCTACTTATTATCTACTTTTAAACTTGTATTTATTTACCTAATTCAGTGGCAGAGTTACAAAGTCCAATTAAATATTTTTATTTCACTCAAATCGCCTGATATATACAAATATACATATCATCATTTTTTTATGATTATGTACGATATACTATTGTATATTGTGGGATGAATGTTTTCGTATGTCTGGAGTGATGAAGTGTGAGGGGTTTGATTCGCGTGATGTATGCACGTGAAATTGAGTGTCACTGTTTGTCAAGTTGATAAAAATGTTCAACGGGATTTTATTTAGTAAAAAAATCGGAAAGAAGTATCGATTTATTTTTCCATACTATTTGTCCTCAGTGAGATACAGAGAAAAGCCTAGTTCACTGGGAACATGACAAATTAAAGGCAAAAGCCCCAGATCCATTAAAATTTTGTATCCAAATTAAATTAACTTTTGTTTTTTTTTGCTAATTATGTATATTTATGGTTTTGTGTAAAATAAATAAATAAATAAATCACGACATATTCCTTGCGTGCTAGGCAGAAAAAACAGATCTCTAAACTTTTCTATCCAAACACACAATTTTCTCCTCCTCCACATTGATACAACTCTTGATGCACAATATTTTACTATTCATCCTTCTCGCTTACTTTCTTTTAAAACCTGGTATCTTTTGATACATTCTCGGTTTGCCTCTTCCACATTGTGTATTGGGCTTAGCTTTTACTATATTAAAATCATCAACTCTCACTTAAATTGTCCTGAATTGCTTAGCTTTCACTGTATTAAAATCATCAAGTCGCAATTAAATTGTCCTGAATTGCTTAGTTTTTACTGTATTAAAATTCTTTCAATACATGCTCAATATGAAGCTATGTTTATTTGTAAAAAAAGTACCCCTAATAACCAACAAAATTCTCTTGTATAACATACATGTATTTATATTATAAAGAATACATCAATTTACTGAAATTGCCGACATATTGTTCCATAGAATATTAAGCTACAAAAGTGGGTTAATTGCAGAGTTGATGAAGTATTGAATTTGTATCCTACAATAAAATAATTTTTGCATATACTCGTATGTCAAATCGGTGTGGTGAGATGCGTGCAGCTACGAGTATTTGGATACGAGCCCGTAACGTGGTATATATAATATTATTGAATTTTTATATTTTGTTATAATTTTGACTCGTGTGCTTACTTATAAATTATAATACATCAATTATTTTGTTGTGGTAATGTGTCTTTTTATTTGGTATTCTTGAATTTTTTAAATTTTTTTTTGTTTTTTTAAATATTAAGTGTATTTTGTAAATAAAGTACATTGTACCGTGAATGAAAAACAACAAATATTAAATAATAAATGACTGCATCGAACTTCTCCCGCGTCTTCTGAAGACGAGTTTATTTAAGTATTCTGCAAATAGAATCGTAAACAGTTTTATAACATATTTCTATACTCGTCGCCGTCGTTGCTGGATCTCCTAGTCTAGAATCCTCTCGCCATTTTAACGTCAATTCAGTTAGAAAGCGAAGCTGCGCAGTGAAATTTTTGAAGTGAAACTTCTATTGGCGCGGTAGGGCAAATTGGTCTGAACGTCACGAAAAGTGAAACGGTGTATTATAGTATTATTTTATTATTATTAAATATTTTATTTATTAACAAATGATTTTAATAGTAATAATTATTTATTATTAATAATACAATTATAAATATTATTTTAATGTTATTTAGTGTATTATGTTATTAATAAAATTATTATTTATTATTTAATTTTTTTTATACAATACATTATTTTAATATAAATATATTTAATAATTATTAATTTTACTTAAACAAACAGATCATGATCTATAGGAAGAGGAAGAAGAAGAAGATTAATTTTACTTAATATTATTGTGTTTAATATTTATTTTAATATTTATTTAATATAAAATTTATATTCAATATATAATTATATTAATACGAGTATATATGTTATTATAATATTAATAATTAAATTATTATTATATTATAATTTATTATAATATAATTAATTTATAATATAACATAATATTATTAATAATAGTAATATATAATAGTAATACAACAAAAGTAATATAATAATAAATTATTAATTAAATAATTATTTAAAAATAATTAATTTAATAATTAATAATAACATAAAAATATATTTTTTAAATAAATATTAAAAAATAGAAAATGTAATATTATTACGTGTATTATATTATTAATAAAATTATTATTATACTCGTATATTATTAAAAATAAAAAAATTAATATTTTTTTAATTTAATTAAGAGAGATTTTCTTGAATCTAATTCCACATAACAATTTTTTATTTAATTAAGAGAGATTTTCTTGAATTAAATTTCACATAGCCATTTCCTAATCCTAAAAAAAAATCATTAACAAATGGTAAAAAAGCAATGCATACTCGTATAATCAACTTTTCCTAGGAGCTAAGAAGTTTCACTTCTACCGCGCGAAGGTATCACGCATCGGTTTTTTTTTATTTTAAGTCAGTGATCCGTTGCACACCAGCGAACTCACCAGCCACACAGCTGTACTGGAGTCAATGGCACATCTGAAGTGAAACGATTAAAACATGCTGGCAGGTTTTTTTTCTCTTTTTGAATAAATAGATTTGACCGAAATCAAAGATATCCTTATACCTCTGAATACTAAACGGAAAAAAGGCCTGTTTCATTTGAGTGGAGTATCACAGTGAGGGATTCGAACTGATGATCTTCCGCATTGAAGTCCAGTGCGTTACAGTGCGGTCATGCACTTGTATCTATATGTAGATTATTCTACGAAACGCAGCAATACATAAATAAAATATAAACCAGGAACTAGGCCTCTGACCTGTCTACGGTCCCGTGTTGGCGATGCGCCCACGTAGAATACGAGTTTAAATTGTTTGTTGTGCGCGGGGTTTGAACCGGCGACCTTCCTCACGGAAGTTCAGTGCGTAACCGCGCGGCTATATGCCTTTATACTATATTCATTCTTAACCCTTCCCTTACGGTGATAAAAATAATACGCGTGTTACGGTGTTGGGTAGTGAGTACGCAATAAAAAATTAGCGATTTTAAATCGGAAAAATAAGAACATTCATAGATAATCCCCTTAATTAATTATAATTGAAGTTAAAAATTATAATAATTGAGATTTATTTGCTGAAAACATTAAAAAACCATCTGAAAACATTAAAAAACGCTCACGGAACGGGCGTACGTCTAACCTATTTGCAAGCCTAGAGGCAACTAGTGGCGCGGAACGTCAGTCGCATACCCCGGCGCATACGCCTTTCCTTGCGACGTTGAGACAGTTCAGCTCCTCGGAATTCAGTCTAGTATGCAAGAGTGAGATGCGAATATAGTGTCGCGCTTCCCGCATACTATTCACCTATCGTCAAGACGAGGCACTCGCCGCGTTTAAATGCGAATTTGTTTTCGATCTTTACAAAACACCTCGATGTAGTCGATAAATTCTGCTTAATATTAATATTATTTTTTAAATCAATGCGTAAATATATTATGGAGGAATACCTAAAATCTTAACCTTGTATTTGTTATATTTATAGAGATATTGATGGTTATTAGAAGCAACGTGTAGAAGATACCCAACACAGGGAAGGAAAGGTGAATGTCTAATCTATATATTTTATATATGCCGTGAATTACAAAAAAAAATTATAAGTTATTTCCACTCCATGCACATTCCTCTGCGCAGACCATATTATACTATATGTTAGAGAGATACCGAAGATTTCGGATGCAATTCTCGATGGTGCGAAAAAAAGAGAATCAATCTGGTTAAAAAGTTCATCTGGTAACAATATTCGCACAAACTGGGTTGTGTTGAATATTTCTGTTCATATGCGGAAGTATTTCCAAATTGTGAATTACGTGCTACTCCATTGGTTTTAAAATCGAAAGCAAAATTACTGGAGCCGAATACTTTATTCTCTCTCGGCCACCTTCTTTAGCAATTCGCATATGTTGAGGGGTACTATACGAAAAATGGCGATGGTTTGCATGCTTTCAAATATTATACATTCATACTACATATGTAAATACCATTACGAAATTTCTCTGTCTGAGTACGCAGAGAAAACAGTACGCCAGGTTTTCCTATTTTGACATATATTATTTGCTTCTTCCACATTTCTACACTTTCTTATGCAACTCCTACGATTTCTCGTTTATACTGAATTTAACACTTTTGTTTTCTCATAATCTGGAATTAAACCTTAAACTTCGTGCCCTAGTTTTAACACTTTTGTTTTCTCATAATCTGGAATTAAACCTTAAACTTCGTGCCCTAGTTTATAACACGGTTGTGTTCGAACCTAATAATAAAGGGTTCAAATACCGTCGGTTTATTTTATTAGGAAAGGTTCCAGAAATCAGTTTGCACTAAAGGTCTTTTAAACGGTATTTTGGGGGGTTAAAAAAGATTGCCACATGGCAATAAATCTGCCAGTTTATGCTGTAGAAATTCAATTGATAAACCACGAAGGTCGATTACAATTAATTTTGAAAAATATATTTTATAAATTCATTAATGAAATGTTCTGTTGAAAAACAGGTAAATTTATTTTTGAATCCCACCAAACGAGGTACACAAAAATTTATTCCTTTTTATTTTACCGTTTTTTGAAAAAGCCAACCTTTTTCTCATTGCCAAATTATAGGATTTACCGGAACGATCCTTTTCCCTTTTCTTTTGATTTCCCTGCCCAAATATTCGGCTTTTTATTATTTTTCGATATAAAAACGAGGATATTCGCAGGAATCCAGGACTTGAGAAGAAAATAAGGATCGAAATAAAATTCACGCTCTCGAAATAAATACAAAATATTTTGTTAAGTAAAGACATTTTCGATACCTTTTTCATTAAGAAGAATATTAGGAATATTTGCATTGAAAATTGGTTGAAGGTTATATCATTGTATACATTTATTCACAAACACATATACATATAATCACGCCATATTGGTTAAAGGTTATATCATTTTATTCATTTATTCACAAACACATAATCACGCCATATTGGTTGAAAGTTATATAATTTTATACATTTATTCACAAACACATATAACACATGTACATATAATCACGCCATATTGGTTAAAGGTTATATCATTTTATACATTTATTCACAGACAGATACAGTATAATCACGCCATATTTGTTGAAGGTTACATCATTTTATACATTTATTCACAATCATATATATACATATAATCACGCCATATTGGTTAAAGGTTGTATCATTTTACACATTTATTCAGACATATATACGTATAACCACGCCACATTTGTTGAAGGTTACATAATTTTATACATTTATTCACAAACATTTTTACATATAATCACGCCATATTGGTTGAAGGTTATATCATTTTATACATTTATTCACAGACATGTATACGTATAATCACGCCATATTTGTTGAAGGTTACATCATTTTATACATTTATTCACAAACATATATACATATAATCACGCCATATTGGTTGAAGGTTATATCATTTTAGACATTTATTCACAGACATATATACGTATAATCACGCCATATTTGTTGAAGGTTACATCATTTTATACATTTATTCACAATCATATATGATATACATATAAACACGCCATATTGGTTGAGTGTTAACATTTATCATTTTATACATTTATTCACAATGACATATATTATACATACTAGTATAACCACGCCACATTTGTTGAAGGTTACATAATTTTATACATTTATTCACAAACATTTTTACATATAATCACGCCATATTGGTTGAAGGTTATATCATTTTATACATTTATTCACAGACATGTATACGTATAATCACGCCATATTTGTTGAAGGTTACATCATTTTATACATTTATTCACAAACATATATACATATAATCACGCCATATTGGTTGAAGGTTATATCATTTTAGACATTTATTCACAGACATATATACGTATAATCACGCCATATTTGTTGAAGGTTACATCATTTTATACATTTATTCACAATCATATATGATATACATATAAACACGCCATATTGGTTGAGTGTTAACATTTATCATTTTATACATTTATTCACAATGACATATATTATACATACTAGTATAAACACGCCATATTGGTTGTAGGTTAACATATATCATTTTATACATTTATTAATAATCATATATACATACTCGTATAAACACGCCATAGTGGTTGAAGGTTATATCATTTTATAAGTTTATTCTCAAACATATATGATATATATATAATCACGCCATATTGGTTGTAGGTTAACATATATCATTTTATACATTTATTAATAATCATATATACATACTCGTATAAACACGCCATAGTGGTTGAAGGCTATATCATTTTATAAGTTTATTCTCAAATATATAAGATATATATATATATATATATATATATATATATATATATATATATATATATATATATATATATATATATATATATATATATATATATATATATATATATATATATATATATATATATATATATATATATATATATATATATATATATATATATATATATATATATATATATATATATATATATATATATATATATATATATATATATATATATATATATATATATATATATATATATATATATATATATATATATCATATATCATTTTATAAGTTTATTCTCAAACATATATGATATATATATATATATATATATATATATATATATATATATATATATATATATATATATATATATATATATATATATATATATATATATATATATATATATATATATATATATATATATATATATATATATATATATATATATATATATATATATATATATATATATATATATATATATATATATATATATATATATATATATATATATATATATATATATATATATATATATATATATATATATATATATATATATATATATATATATATATATATATATATATATATATATATATATATATATATATATATATATATATATATATATATATATATATATATATATATATATATATATATATATATATATATATATATATATATATATATATATATATATATATATATATATATATATATATATATATATATATATATATATATATATATATATATATATATATATAATCATGCCATATTGGTTGTAGGTTAACATATATCATTTTATACATTTATTAATAATCATATATACATACTCATATAAACACGCCATAGTGATTGAAGGCTATATCATTTTATAAGTTTATTCTCAAACATATATGATATAAATATAATCACGCCATATTGGTTGTGGGTTAACATATATAATTTTATACATTTATTCACAATCACATATACATACTTGTATAAACTCGCCATATTGGTTGAAGGTTATATCATTTTATAAGTTTATTCTCAAACATATATGATATACATATAATCACGCCATATTGGTTGAAGGTTAACATATGTCATTTTATACATTTATTCACAAACATATTTAATCCCTTGCGCCATATCCATTGTGGTGTAGGCAGGCAGAACAGATCTCCAAAAAAAAACGTATATCATACAAGCAGACAACTTTCGCCTCCTTCATTTTCATACATTTCGTTATGTACAGTAATTTATCATTCATACTTGTCATTTAACCTTCTTCTAAAATTAAGTCCAGTTAATTCAATCAGGTTAACCTTGGTCTATCAGTACACCTTGAATTATTGACTGGTTTACTCTTTAGTATTTTATTCGTCATGCATTCTCACTACGAGTATATGTCCAAACCATCTTAAAGTTCCTAACTTCATGTCAATTTATACATTCATTTTATCTATGCATTTCTATTCTAATGTCTTTGTTCAGTCTTTTTTCATACTTTTACATCCAAATTTGTTTATTTGTGAACCCATCTCCACAACATTAATCTAACTCATATCTTTCTTCTACCAAATCCATGTTTCGCTTCTTTCGTCTAAGTGGGCACCAGCACACTTCTTTAAACTATCATTTTTGGTTCCCTTAATACAGCACTGTTGTTGTTAATTACATTAAGTGCTCCGTTTTCCTTGTTTTTTATCGCTACTATTCTTACTAAGTCGCCTATCATACATAAACATACTGCCCAGATAACAAAACACA
Source organism: Odontocerum albicorne (assembly GCA_949825065.1). Classification (NCBI taxonomy): domain Eukaryota; kingdom Metazoa; phylum Arthropoda; class Insecta; order Trichoptera; family Odontoceridae; genus Odontocerum; species Odontocerum albicorne. The sequence continues at coordinate 27,342,567 of OX463858.1, forward strand.
TCAACATTTATTTAGCATGCATTAAATATTAAAATTGGTACTCCCGTTATTACATATTTTGACTTGCTTTCTCAAGGTTCTCTTCAGATGTAATAACAAAGTAATTTATAAAAAAATATGTAAAATGAATATGTATACGATTCCCGTGCTGTGAATATGATAAATAAAGAAAATTGTTTCAAACGTTAAGTTAAAATAATTTACTTATAATCAAATATGAACGAATCGTTAGTAAAAATGTTTCTCATAGCTTTTAGACAACTCTTGAATCTTTTTAGTCTAATGAAGTTTAAAAGTTTCCCCTTCCAGGTCTCGATCTGCGACATGCAAGTTGCATCTCACTTAGACGATTGCTCTTAGTGAAATGAATCTGCACGAGTTGCATGTTATGGTGCCCCAAGGGATACTTTGTGGGATGCAGAGGTCAGCTGAGAATGTAATGTACCTATCCCCTTTTGAGATTTAAAATGAAGACAATTTGTTTTGAAACAAGTTTCGACACGGGGAGAGTTTATTTTTATTTGATCATCAACTATTCTTGTTTTTACCTTTCGGAATATGCAGTACATAGAATCTAGTGGAAATCTTGTCCTGTTACAACTTCTTTCAACCGAAAAATGTCAACGGATATTAACAAATAAGAAACAAATCTTTTCATTTAAGATAATTGTATGATCCTACCGGTTTCAAGGTTTTCACCCCGTCATCAGGGGAATTTTAACAAGACTTGTTAGAGCTGCCCAATAATGAGGGGGAAAACTTGAAACCGGTAGGGTCAATTCATTATATTAAGCAGAAAAAAACAATGTTTTAATTAATCAACTAAAATAACCAAAAGTATCAAAATATTTCTCTTCCTTAACTCCCATTGCGATTTCCAAACGTGTTTTTCATACATTATGTGAATAACACGATGGTAGATACAAATAATAATGTTTAAACTAAAGCGGATTGATTGAAAGAATCGTTTAAATACATGAAATCTGCGAGATGTATCTATTCTTTTTTTTTTTAAATGGTATATTATGCAAGATTTCAGGAATATCCAAATAGTCAAAATTCTATTTATTTATTTATTATTACACATGACAAGAAATATACAAAATTTGAGAAAAACAACAGATAATTTGATTTGGACATACAATTTTAATGGATCTGGGTTTGTTGCCTTTCATTTGTAGTATCCCCAGTAAACTAGGCTTTTGCCTGTATCTCACTGAGGATATTTAGCATGAAAAAATAAATCGATACTTCTTTCCCATTTTTGATTGCACAAACACAAAACCCCGTTGCACACTCTTATCAACCTGGCAGTGACACTCAACTACAACTATTAAATCAGAATTTCGTGCACGGTTTCAGGAATGCCCAAATAGTCAAAATTCTATTAAATCAGAATTTTGTGCCCGGTTTCCGGAATGCCCAAATAGTCAAAATTCTATTAAATTAGAATTTTGTGCACGGTTTCAGGAATGTCCAAATAGTCAAAATTCTATTAAATCAGAATTTTATGCACGGTTTGAGGAATGCCCAAATAGTCAAAATTCTATTAAACCAGAATTTCGTGCACTGTGTCAGGAATGCCCAAATAGTCAAAATTCTACTAAATCAGAATTTCGTGCACTGTTTCAGGAATGCCCAAATAGTCAAAATTCTATTAAATCAGAATTTCGTGCACGGTTTCAGGAATGCCCAAATAGTAAAAAATTTAATAAACCAGAAATTATTTCTGGCAACTCCAATAGTACCTTAACTTGTAGAAAAGTGGAATGGAATATTGTGCACAGTTTCAGGAATGCCTAAATAGCCCAAAATCTAATAAATCAGAATTTCTCTTAAGAAATTTAATAGAGAAGAAAATATCGCTTCTGGCAACTACAGTAGCGCCTTAAATTGAAGAAAAGTATTATTTTAAAGAGAAAAGTAAAAATAAATTTTCATTGTACAAGAAAATGTTTATATCTACGAGTATATATGTATATTTGCTGAAGAGCAAAATACTGCAAGCGTCTACTAATGAGCAATTAGTGCAAAGCTCGGATAGACCTCCCTCGCTAGTTGTGGTTAAAAGTAACTTAAATGCCATATTGATTCGGTAACCTAGGGTTAAATAAGAACACAGTTTCTTTTAACAGGGTGTAATGTATTTTTACAATTCCGTGGTCAAGTTAGTAAGACGCTTGACTTCCTCCTACGGGTTCTGCATTAAGTTTCCGATGGTGCCCAAAAAAATCATCCCTTCGTCTGGTAACAATGTGCATGATAGACGTGTATGTGTGTTGTTGCCTAGTCATGTGCTGAAGTATTACCAATGTGTGCGATAGCGAATAGCATTTTTTTGTGGCTAGTGGTAGCTCTAAAATACCAATGTTCCGATACGTCCACCAATGGACCAAAGACAACTTTGTCTGCCGATAACGCACTTATGTCCCTATGCCCAATTTTGATTGTACAAATGAATAAATGAATCCCAGTTTGATGAAAAAAGTTCGTTTGGTAACAATGTGCATGATAGATGTGTACGCGTGTTGTTGCCTAGTCATGTGATGTAGTATTACAAATATGTGCGGTAGTGAATAACAGAACGGTAATAATAATTGAACGGTGCTGATAAAGAGAGAGTGAAAAAAATTAAATACCTCGGAAATATCCTAGTGGAAGACCTCGACCCAGAAACCGAAGTCAAGTGCACAATTGAATCATTTAGTGCGGCTTTTAATAAAATGAGCAGCGTATTTTGCGATGATAATCTAAATTTGAAACTTCGAAAACGGTTAATCAAATGCTACGTTTGGTCAGTGTTATTGCATGGAGTGGAATCAAGGACCCTCAAAGTTGGTAGTATAAACTAACTGGAAGCATTCGAAATGTGGATGCACCGGATAATGCTACGGATACCCTGGATGGATATGGTCAGCAACACAAGGGTTCTTCGAAGAACCAAAGTTGATAGAGTTGCTGACTTATATTAAAATCCGAAACGTGTCCTATTCGAGGCATTTACTTAAAGGAGCAAAGTACAAATTACTGCACCTGATCATCCAAGGCAAAATAGAGAGTCGAAGAGGTGTTGGCAGGAGACAAATCTCCTAGCTCCACAATATACGTGATTGGAATGGTATAAGGAGCGTTGGGGATCTTTTTCGGACTGACGGGGACAAAGATGCCTACTCTCAGATGATATTCAACGTTGAAAGTACCTGACATGACACTGAAAGGAAGAAGAATAAGTGAATAACAACATGTTATGGCTACTTTAGTAGTTTTAAAACACCAATATTCCGATTAATAGGATCTGAGACAATGTCTCCCAATAACGCACGTATGTTCCCTTGCCCAATTCCGATATATACAAATGAATAAATGAATCCTAGTTCGATGAAAAAAATTCATCTGGTAACAATGGGTATGATAGACATGTACGAGTGTTGTTGTCTAATCATGTGATGTAATATTATCAATATGTGCGATAGTGAGTTGCAAATATTTGTGGATACTATAATGGTTTTAAAACACCGATGAATGGGACCGAATACAATGTTGTATTCCAACCACACCCTTATTTCTGCATGCCTAATTCTGATATATTGGAGGAAGTTTTCTAGATACCTGAAAAAAATTCAAGCTTCTAAACAAAATTTAAAAAATCGCATACCACTTTGCTAATTGCATTTTAAAGCACGCAACTATATTAAGTTTGTTTAATTTATTAACTGGGATCGCAGACCTTAAAATATTGTGATATTTTTTTGTTTGTCTATCAACCATTGAATTTTTTCACCCCCTAATATATTCGGAATAAATACTCGTACTATTCGAGAGGAAAATACTTTGGGTGAGTCCCAATCGCCAACCCTTTGCACAGACATCCAGCGTGCTATCTTGTGGCTATGTACCCCATTTAAGTATTGTTTTAAATCTCTCGCACCCATTTATACAGGCATACGAAACAAATCGAGTTTTCACTCAGTGCGATTTCAACTCCACTTTGTTTTTAAGGCTCGTAAGCTTGGCTCTCAAATGCACTCCTCAATATTTTGTATCCTGATCCCTTATTTCAACGTGATAAACTTGATTGGTTTTAAGTCCTAGTCCCGTGTTTTCACCAAATCGATACCTTTTCCAAAATATATATTTATTACTGATAACTTACAAATATTATGCAAACAATTCAACCTTTGAAATACACTTTCCGAATGTTTGATTCCTGATTTCTAACAAGGACAACGCCATCGATAAATATAACATGCATGGATTGATTTATGATGGAGAGTCTAACGTCACGTCAGCAGTGTGCAGTGAAGTGTGATTTTTTTGTGATTGTGACTTGAAATAATACTGAAGAACAATTACAGTCCTCTGGTCCAAATAGAATTACGGAGTTTGCAGGATCTTCCAAATAGGTTATCAAAGAACATGGGTTTATATATTCCATCAACTGATATACTCGTTAAATAAAAACTCTGCAGAACTTGCAAGGTCTGTGTTAAGCACAAGAAGAGGGGTCAAACTCTGTACATGTGTAAAGAGTGTGATGTAACTATTAGCAACATTAATATATTTAACTAAATGATTAAAGTATTTTAATTAAATTTAATATTCCAAGCTTTATAACGATATTCTTAATATTTACTAAGATATAGAAATTTAAGCATTCCCTTCACAAAAATAAGAGTTCCTCTAAAACCAGCCGAGTACTAAAAAAGGTTGTCTTGACATTGATCGGGTTTTAACTGTTAAAACCTCATGAATAACACCTTTCAAATTGGTAAAACGCTCATAGCTAAAATATAACATTAAGAAGAATTAATGAAATCGAAAACATCGTGAAATGGAAAAGGCACGATGACTCGTAGGTAAGACCAACCTCATTGGTAAGACGCTTGTTTCCCAGCCCAGATGTTGCGGGTTTGATTCCCGTTGAAACCCAGATTAAAAAAAATAATTCTAATAAAGTTTTCACTCAGGCCTCTTTAATATCTCTCTGATTGTTTGGAAGATATTCCTAATAGTAATAAACTCGCCACGTTATACTGTATATACAATACAATACGAACACGGAGAAAACGTTATTTGTGAGATCACGTTCAAAGAATGGTCAAAACCTGGATTCCTCGTATAATCTACTAAGTGCCCTCTCATGATCACTTAATAAGGAGCCAACTACCAGGCAGACTTTAAAAATGATGGAAGAATATCTAGTAGTTCACATCTCAGGAAATGTGTAAAAGAAAAGCTTAGCTGCAAGGAAAAGAAATATTTTAAACAATACAAAAGTAACTTGAGAAGCTTAATTCATCACGACTTTTAAAGCACAAAATATGAACTTTAGAAAAAATTAAAACAACATTTATATTATACACCACAAACAATCTTCGTTGAACCTTCTTTATTAAAATAACAAAATGCAAATTGGGATGATACTGACAAAGAGGAATTTCGACTACAACAAAGCTCTCAGGGGCACGCCCGAGTCGAGAGGACAGGGGAGAGGAGCGCATGATGTCGCCAGAGTAAATCCCAACTTCCGTTTTGTCCGGACTGCTTGCCTCGCTGAGTAGCAACTTCCGCAAACACTGAGTAGCACAGACCCTGACACTTTTCAGACTCGTTCCTTTTTCCGTTTGTTCTTTATTGTATAACGAGAGCTGAATCTTTGTTGACTTTGGTTTTTAACTGGAAATTAAAGTAAAGAAATTAGATTTTCGGAGGTTACTATAATATTATCTATGGTATGACTTTCGGGGTTAATTCTAAATTTTTTATGACTCAAATCGCCAACATTTCGAGAACGTCACAACTCTCACCTTTAAAGCTTACAGGTTATCGAATTCGCAATCATTTTTTTTTGTAATAAAACAATCTGTAACATGTATATTTAATGTACATTTTCCAAAAACTATGCCTATATAAAAAGCTATACCTATATGAAAAGCTATACCTACATAAAAAGCAATACCTATATAAAAAGCTACACCTTTATAAAAAGCTATACCTATATAAAAAGCTATACCTATATAAAAATCTATACCTTTATAACAAGCTATACCTACATAAAAAGCTATACCAATATAAAAAGATATACCTATAAAAAAGCTATACCCATATAAAAAGCTATACTTATATAAAAAGCTATACCTATGTAAAAATGTATTACTTAAGAACTGTAGAACTAATCTCATTTTAATATTGTTACTATTGTATAATATAAGCTCACTTAATTTTAATTTCCTAGATACATATTTTTATTTTTACTATCTAAATATTTAATATCTTATAAAAAGTACACTTTTTTATAACTAGATAACAATTCTTGCAACTAATTATTATGTTCAAACTAATTATTTCGTTAATTTTTTTTATAAACACGCCTATGTCCACGCGTTAAGGCTATTTGCATTTCATCACATTTACTTGGACCTTGGATCTCCCTGCTAATACTGTTGGGGAACTAGTCAGGCAACAGATGATGCTTTGAAAGTTTGTGCTTATAACGGAAAAGTTGATCGGACTTATTCTCGTTAAGTCCCCAAGGATCAATCATATATTGTTGATTGACAGTATTTTGTTAAATTTACCTGACAAATATCTTTACCATCGTGAATTGAAATTTGGTGCCGTATTAATTATTTTATTTTACATTCGATACATGTCAAACTCAATAACAGAGATAAGCACTTTATAGGAAAAAAAATGTTAAATTATAAAAAAAACAATGGGAACAATGTTAGCTCATGTTTCCCTGTGAAAAAGCCCAGTTATGCTTGCAAAATTAACTTATAATCCGAATGTTCCGTAGCTTAGTGTAAACATTCTTAACTTCCACCCGAGGGCTATGGGTTCGACATCCGATGTTACAAAAAAAAAAAAAAAAGCAGACCAGTCGGGTAAAAAAATATGTATGGTTAAAATACTTGCATGTGTCAAGCGTAAGTATTGCCAACAAGTTCAATGATGAATACTCGCTTATTGGGGTCGAAGACAATATTGTTTCCCGGACACGTCCTTCACTATGTCTGAAACTTTCATTCGAATGTATTAAAGGGTACCATGTGAAGAAAAAAAATAGCTGAATGCTCAATTTGTCCACCGAGATATATATGATATCATTATACAGGGGAATCCATTCAATAAGGTCTTTCCATATACAAGTGGTGATACTCTTAATAGCTTAGTTCTACAATAAGACACCGAAAATAATTTTAATTCACGATAGCGCAAATAATTTTCCTGTACACTAAACAACACTTATCAAGCAATAGATAGAACTATTTTTACTGTTAATAGTTAGATAGTTATAAATAACAAGTAAATTATGCGTAAACAAATGCGTAGATCATTCTTTATGGTTATGAAGTAATATCTAATATCCAAGCATGTGTAATAAAAAAATCAGGATAAAAACATGAGTATCTATATTCTTTGCAATAAAGATATCACAGAAATTTCTTTAAAACTCGTTCAACTATCAGGATGTTCTGTTTTACACTTTCGTTTTATATAGTACAAACACGTTGGCTTATTGTGAGATACAAGCAAAAGCCTAGTTTACTGGGGACACGACAAATGAAAGTCAACAAACCCAGATCCATTAAAATTGTATGCCCAAATTTAATTATCTGTTATTTTTTCACAAATTATGTATATTTCTTGTCATGTGTAATAATAAATAAATAAATGAAATAAATTATCTTGTGGTAATCTATGAAAGCCAACTAAAAAGGTGTTAAAGAGGCCGTGAGGTAAAACTAGATTGAAATCCTTTTTGAAATATTGGTTCAAACGTTAATCGAATCCGCAACCCCTGAATTTAACGACAGAAAACTTATCAACACAAAGGCTACAAAGGTTATCTTTAGATTCACTTAGATAACAAAATAGTGTTGAAAAAAATAGATTAATATTTATATTTTTATTCTGATATGATATAAAAGTAACAAATTATTTTCGCAGAACCTCGTATTCATATGAGATTTATTAGTATTTTACTAAACATCAGTTGAACCTGAAATCATTTCAGTAGAAATTTGTGGCTCAACATATTTCTTCTCCGCTTTCTGCGGTAAATCTCTCTCATCCTATAAATCCACACTCTCCACTTCCACTGGTGGATAGTAAATGAGGCAATGAAAAATATCCTCTCTCAACCGTTTGTTCTGAACATATCTCTCAGCGGTAGCTGTCATTGAGATGTAAGTGGAGTTTAAGTCGGGAGAAGAAGAAATGCTAGGGAATTATGGAACATAATTAAGAAAAATTAAGCTTTATTACGCTTTTTTATTTAATTTACACTCATTAGAATGTTTTGTGGATCTACACGAATACAATCGAGTACATATCATCACGCCGTATTCCTAGTATACATAAAGAGTAGACAGAGATAATAGATCGTCAAACTTTTCTATACAAGCACATATATTTCGCCTCCTCCATAATAATTTATCTCGTCGAGCACAATCTTTTATTATTCATACTTCTCACTTTACCTTTTATCAAAATTTGATCCAACCACGTATTTTCAGTCTTATTCTTTCACGCACGCCTTGCACTTCTGACATTCATTTTCTTTCCATGTTCAAACCATCTAAAAGCTCCTTTCTTAATCTCACTTAAAATATTCTTATTTAAATTTCACTTTTAGGTCAAGGTGGGTACCAATACACATTAATATAATGTATTTTTTGCTAATATTGAAATTACTTGGTTGTTGTAACGGGTCTTTCAAACTGAGCGTTTTTTTTAATTCTTGGATAAAACCCAGATGGCGTCGCGAACTTGCCTGGGTCTTGTGACATTTGAGAAGTGTAATGTTTGACATTTATAAAAATGGAGTCGTATACAATACAACAACGCGTTCAAATTGTTGAATTATTTTATGTATTGTAATCTCCGGAAGCGGTAATGTTAATTGGCCACCAAGATCATGTGATCTGACACCGTTTGACTATTTTCTTTGGAGTTACGTGAAAAACCAGGTCTATAAGAATGACCCCCAATCAATTATTGAACTGAAGGACGAAATTATTCGCGTTATTGGTGAGTAAGAATCGCAATTATGCCAGAATGTCATCGAAAATTTTGAAAAAGAGTGGACATTTGTGGAGCTGCAAGAGGTGGACATTTGGCGGATATTGTTTTTTGTGTGTAAATGTCATACATTATATGTACATCAATGGCCAATTTTTTTTTAAATCAAAGCAAATTATGTGTTTTATTCGAGAATAAAAAAAAATTAATTAAAAAACCGCTCAATTTGAAAGATCCTGTATATTACATTAAATGCTACCTTGTTTCCTATAGCTTCCTTTCTTTCAATGCCCCTTTTAAATCGCCCATCACACATGCACATATTGTCCAGATAACAAAACTCACCACCTTCCTCCAGTGTCTCTAAGTTAACATCTCACATACTTGAACTACGCCTTTCTATAACCAAAACTTTTTGATTCGCAATACTCGTTCAGAACCCTTTTTCTAGAAATCGGTCATATCGCCTTCATTTTCAGCAAGAATAACTATGCAATCTGCATACAAAAATCCACATACATTTACTTCACTCATTCTTACACCTCTCCCATCATCTTTTAAATCCCCCTCATAAGATATAAATCTATATATAAATTACACAACCAAAGTGACATCGCACATCCTTGCTTTATACCTTTCATAAATTTAAACCGATAAGTAAATTCCCCATTTACTGTATACATACATACTGTAATTATACAAAATAGTTTTTTCCATTTTCACTAATATTTTATGATCATTATTAGTTTACGAAATTGTCAATATCGTCATCGGAAACATTTTTTTTTAAAACGGCCATACATTTCGTTTGTTAAAGGACAAAAAATGTGCAATATTGAGGAAGGAACTGTGAGTAATTGTTACAAGGAGGTTATATAGTCGTCTTTTGCTCGAGGAGGGGTGATTCAAAAGGTAGTGTTTTCTTCTCCAGAATATACCTGTATATCGAGCAAATGAGAACTTCAACTCTTGCTAACTGCAAAGTGGTCGAACAATGACCTATTCACATTCTGGACACGCGGGATATAACTTTTGGTATCAATCAATTGGATTTGAATATCTGATTTTTTTTTATCATTTTTTTTTTAAATTACAAAGGTTATTAAAAACTATCTTCCGAACAAACCAATATTGAAGAGCTCATTGCAAAAAAATGTTTTTTAATTTCGCCTTCTCTGAAGCCTTCCATCAGCTTTTCCATATCTTCCTGGTCTATGTACCTTATTTAGTATAATTTGCTTTGAGGCACATTTTTCCACTTCTTTGCTTACAATTATCCACACTGAAGCTAATTGAGTGACTTGTTTAGGTCGACTGCTTTTTCAGCATGAAAACATTTTTCAGGGATATTGTTTCCTTAACTATGTATGATCAATTATTCCACCAGCTGAAAATGTAGTTGTAACTTAAGTAATAATAGTGAAGTCAGTGGGTTCATAATTATTTCAACCCCTTTTGAATCACCCTTTAGCACTATCACATATCCTTTTATAGTTAAAAATGTCAGTTTAAAAATATCATAATGTAATTTTTTTTAAAAGAAGCCCCCTTTTAAAAAATATAAATATAACTTTATTCAAACCTGTTATATAAAATAATGTTATGAAGCACAGATCAATATTTAACAAAGCAATATCAGTTTGTATGTATATACCTACCATCACGCTTTTTCCCTCTAGGGATAGGCAGAGAGGAGAGAGCGCCCAATTTACCAATGGCAACACACATATTTCTCCTCTTCAACATCCTTACCTCTTCTCGTACAGCTCCAACAACTTCTCTGACTAACATTTCCTTATTTCTACATATCACACATTTGATTCAACCATACTTTTTTGTGTATTTCTCTACCACGCTGTGCACTCTATATTTTTTGTAATTCTTTCTTTATTATTTTATTTTAATCAACTCAGAATGATCTTCTTCAGCTTGCTCAGCACATCAGCCTAAGTCCACACTAACCCCTAATCCCTTTATTCCAAATTCTGCCATACATTGTCGCTCTGTGTATTTCTTTATATACGTATTTCTACAGCATTTATTCAGCTCTTATCAGTCTCGTTACACGTCCACGTTTCACTTCCATACATGAAAGTTGGTACTAAAATACTATTGTGGACAATCATCTCAAATTTTAATATTGCTTGGCTCGAGTATATATGTTTTAGTACCCCCATTGACCTTGTTTCCTCAGTTTGTAATTGAACAAAATTCGTCCTTATTTGAAATCTGAAAAATCAAAAAGACAATTACGTTAAGTGAAAAACGTAATTGGTTATTAAATAAGAAGAATAATATCGAAAATATAACATTGAACACAATATTCAAGTATAAAAATGAATTTAAAATAATACACACATTTGAAAAAGAAAAAAGGACATATTAAGGGATTCTTTATTTTGTATCCTTTTATCTATGAAACAGTAGTTTGTTAAGACAGTGTTTAAAACTTTGCGAAAAAACTTCATAAGATATTGTATTTTATAGACGATTTTTGTGGCCTTATTGGTAAGATTTTGATCTTACACCCAAGGATCTCACCTTCGATTTGTTTTAAAACTACCATATGTCATTCATGAGAGTTGTATCGGACGTATGCGTCATCCTAAAATATGATGTATAATATTTGTGTGTGTGTATGGGTTCTTGTTTATAATTTGATATTTGTTTGGTTTTTATTGTATACTTATGTTTGTTTGGGTCCGCGATGCATCGCGACCGCAATAGAAATTAGACTTATGGACGGTCTATATCGCTGGCCTACGATCTATACCGTTGGAGATCTTTTTCGGGCTGCCGGGGACCAAGATATCTACTATCAAGTGATATTCAACGTTGGGAGGACCTGACATGACACTGAGAAGAAAAAGATGTGCTAGAAAACACTGTTCAAATTATTGGTAATTTAAAAAAAATTGCCAACAATAAAAGTCAAATATCATTAATCGATTAAGTTAAGAAGATGTAAGGGGCAGAGAGAAAAAAATACTTAAAGACATGAAATCGAAAGATGAAAACGACCGTGGATGAAATTAAATATAATCGCGTTATCTACAAAAATTTAAAATACCATTTAAAAAAATTCTAGCGATTTTCGTATTATGTCAAGCAGGCATAGTAAAACTAAAAAAAACTCGGAAGGATCCGCAGGATAATAAATGATCCTGACAACGTACGGTGTCTCTGCCAATATATCATGGTGCTCTCCACATGTTATTACGCTACTGGCTTGGCGTCGGCTCGGCTTGTGTGGTGGGACAACTATTTTCTAATTTGACTTTCTCAATTTCTGTGAACGTAATTAAATTCCCGGCAAAGTATTCTCCTCAGATGTACAAAAATGATCGGTGTCTAAATACAGAATAAATTGACATTAAAAATTCTTTCATTATTTTCTGTTCAACTTGAAAATGAAAATCATCAAATTGAATACTCTCAAAGGTCGTGACCGCGTCCACCACATTTTTTTTTACCGAAAGTATACCTTTCTCCCATCTTTCCTAAAATTCTAACTAATTATTGTCATTTTGACTTTGCTAAAGGCCGCTCTGAATAGAGAAGTGTTAGATTCCATGAACCACTGTCTCATATATTTGACCCACAACATCCTACTCCTTCCGGGACCTATTCGCCTTGAAATATATACTTAAATAATAATCAAAAGAAAATTTTATTGCTTTACATGACTTTAAAAAAATACTTGTAACTGCGTTGGTACTTTGTCGTCGTCATTGCTGGGCTTCCTCTTCGCCTTGAAATATATCCTTAAATAATAATCAAAGGAAAACTTTACTACCCTACATGACGCATGACTTAAAAAATATACTTGTAACTGCGTTGGTACTTTGTCATCGTCGTTGCTGAGCTTTCTCTTCGCTTTGAAATATATCCGTAAATAATAATCAAAGGAAAACTTTACTACCCTACATAAATTATTTCGGACATAAATATTACGGACAAATATTACGGACATAAATATTACGGACAAATAAAGTACAATGAATTTTAAAGTAAATCTTTTAAATTATGTGGATCTGGGTAAGTCATCCCTCACGTGCCATGAGTCCAGTAAAATTGTAGAACGAAAAAACGTTTATTATTTACAAAACTAAGTTATTTAACTAAATATTAAAAAAATAAACGTATGACATTTATGTCTTAACGAACACAAAGCATGAATAATAATAATAACATGAACTATTAAGGGTTTGCCGCCCTTAAGACAAATGGGATTGTAGACTTAATGACACTTTGAAAAGGGTAACAGCATTAACGTTGTAGTGATTTGTCAATCAATTATTATTGGGCTATTTTCGGCAAGCCTTCAAAGAAGATTAATTAAATGTTCAAACTTACCGGGATCCGAGGAAATGTAATATTTTTTTTCCTTATCCATAAGTCCATCAAAGGGTATGCGAGACGAAAACGAAATACTTGTTAATTGTAAAACCTACTTACATTCTATCCCATCATGCCCATTCAGACTTTATTGTGTCTCCTGTGTTGTTGCTGCATATTATCAATTATCGTTTCATTTGCTTTATCCTACCGGCGTCTCTTATTTTGGTTTTGCCGATCTTCGTCGAAGATCCGTGAACATCGATCCTCATTGTCTTTGTTCAACGTTTATCGTTTCCCACCGTAGCCGTTGTTGTTCAGTTTTTCTTCGCTTTTCGGCAACACGAACTTCTTCTGTCATTTTAAGTCTTCTAAACATTTAAAAACGGGTTTATCCCTTGATTAGGTCTTAACGGGTTGACCTTTATCCCTTGATTAAATCTTGACTACTCTTAAGAAATATAAAAAGTCATCGTTATAAAAAAAAGAGACCTGAACACTTACAAAGCAGAGTGAAAGAGTTCTCTATACTTTTGAGAGAAAAATTATTTGCAGAATATAAGGTCCAATTTATAACAACTAACACCTCCGTTCTCGAAAAACTGTGAATCACCGACAAATTGTTGACAATATGCATTCAGCGAATCCTTCGATCAGCGAGTCCTCCGTCCTTTGGGCACATTGCTCGTGGCCAAAGAGACTGTTCGGAGAGGATGGTAATTACGGAAGCGTGAAAGAACAACGCACGAGACGAAGAACCCCAATGTGTTGGACTGACCAAGTGAAAAATGCAATTGGACTATTCTAAGCAATTGATGGATGGATAGCAGTAGCATGATGACACTCTGTATAGTGAAAATAGCTTAGCAAAAGTTATAAAAAATACTGGTTGAGCTTTTATACCATATGCCATGGAATGATTATGTAAATAAAGCTTTGTTAAACGATCCGATGGAGAATAGAATAGTGGGAAAACCAAAGCTGAGGTAGCTGAATAGTGTGACAGAAAATAGTCGTATATTTGGTATAACTAATGAGTAAAAGAAATAAATCCTAGGTTGTAAAGATGATGACAATCATGATAAAAAAAATTAAAAATTAAAAATGTATACAGCGTCGTTTAGAGAGGAAATTTACCACGGCAGCGCTCTAGCTCAGGATTTGAACGCATTTTTATTAACAGAGTTAAAATATTACAAAATAAATATACACATGTGTAAATACACACATTAGTTGAGTGCAAGGATATGAAGGTAGTGTCAGAAGACCAAAGGAGTAAAACGGTGTAAAAATAATTCAAATAAATAAATAAATAAATAAATATTAGGTTTATTGACAGCAACATAGTATGTACAAGATCACATCTGAGTAACACTACTAAAACACATAAATTGCAGACAATACATCAGACACAGAAGCTATCAAAAGGTCTGGGCTCATCTAATAGCATCCCCTCGGCCAAAATACACCCCACCAATATAGGGCGAACCCAGCCACGGGGACACCAGATGTTTTTCAGCCCACACCCTTAAACACCTAGAAACAGGAATATATACAAAAAAATAAACACAGAAAATAAATATAGTAGATGACAAAAAAAGAAAAAAATACATTCAAGAGAGAGTACACCAAAAGGTCCGGGCTCATCCCACAAACATTCCCACGGCCGAGATACACCCCACCAATGTAGGGCGAGTCCGATAATAATAATAAGTTTCGACTTCATCTGATAATAATAATAAGATGATAATTTATATAACGCTGTTTGGAGAGCAGACTCCGTTCAAATGTTATTTTCTAGTAATTCGAGATTCTAACTTTTATTGACAGAATGAAAATAGTACAAAAAAGCACGGTGTAAGATAGTACAAGCGTGATTGGCATCAGGGGCTGGAGGAATGCATCCCAGGATAGGAGGGAATGGCGACGACTGCTGGAGGAGGCCGGGGCCCACAATGGGCTATAGTGCCATTGATTGATTGAAGATAGTACCTGCGGCCATAAGCTATGATACTTTCCCGCATCTGCATATTTTCATAAAAACATGTTTGGTAAGAAAACCGCAAAAAACTTACCAAAAAAAGACGAACTATACTGAAACATTTATAAATCTTTCGATATGTGATAAATACACATTTGGTTTTATATGTAGTGTAATGTTCATGAATAAATCAACAATTTTGATAAGATCTTACAAAAAGGGTTGTCTTTTAGTGGTTCCTAAAGCTGCACATGTCACCCATATATTTAAACTAATAGATATTATATTTAACGCCACAGGATCAACAACAACAATAGCTATATCATAAAACCCTTATTTGAAACAATCAGTTTATAAGATGAAGAAGAAATCAACCCTTAATATTATACAATCATACATTTTGATAAGATCTCTCGAAATCTGAAAAATTCGAATGACAAATAAAATGTTTAAATGACGTCATTGATTCAATATTCTTTACTCAATATGTTGTATTTTTAGAATAATTTTTATGACCTCAGAAAAGTACAATTCCACCTCTTGGCATTAAATCTCTCTTGGATAGTGATTGTGAAGTCCCTCATAATTAGGGGCCGGCCTGCCACATACATCAAGACCCTACATGTCGAGCGGGCTCTGGGGAGCAATTTGTAACCTCCTCACAATTGTCCTCAAGGCTTCAAATTATTTTGGGAGAGAAATCAATCCTTGTCTTTTTAGAATGTCGAAATTTTACTAGCTTGTGTTATATACTCGCTCGTACGAGAAAACAAAGAATGTTATGTACAAAATAAGCTAATAAACAGTTACATATATAAATGCTTGAAGTAAAATAGGCACTAAGTACAAAAAAAAAACAAAAAAAAACTAAGTATGCAGTTTCATTCTATATGACATATAGAACGAAACTGCATGCTTAGTTTTTTTTTTGTTTTTTTTTTTTGTACGAAGTGCCTATTTTACTTCAAGTATTCATATAACATATTCTCCCTATCAGGGTAGGCAAAAAGAAGAGAGCATCAGAATTTCCTATTGCGATAAATATCTTTCACCTCGTCTACATCCATATAGTTTCTACGATTCCTCTGACTGTCTACATTTCCTTATTTCAATCGTAAACTTGATTCATCGATTCTTCCTTTTGTCTTCCTCTTACAAACCTTCCAATCAATTTGCACGGTATATTTGTTTTATTAATATTTCATTATTCATTCGATCCACGTGCCCATGCATGATGTTCAATTTCCCCATGTGATAATCTAAATATCAGTCCAACACCAGAAGCAGCATTACCAGTGTAATTTAATAGTAAAAGATTTGTTATTCGTTATTAAACATGATTTGAAAAATACAAACAATGATACTTTAAACTTCCTGGACAGATCGTGTTACAAATATTGAAGTGTTCGTGTAAATATAGACCAATAACTGCTTAAACTTATAAAGGTTTGCTCATTGCAGTATTTCAGTCACATAATGAGAAACACAAGCAACATTATAACAACACTGGTCATACAGGCAAAGTTGAACGCCAAATAAGATTGAGGAAAATTACTTTTAAGAACTAACAAGCGTGGTTTGAAATAATTTTTTTTTGTTGTTCAATAAAAAAATCATATGATGGCCGCCAACCTGCAATAGAAGAATATATATTGTCATTTGTTTCATCTTGTTTCAACACTATTTATTCCACTTTTTGTAACGGTATAACCCTACCGGTTTCAAGGCTTTCACCCCATCTTCAGGGGAGCAACGAGACTGAGTTCTTTTCGAACTGGTACCGAAATACACGCTTCTAACGGTTGGGGACATTCTGGTTGGGACTGGGGGCTGAGGGAGGTATGGGACGACCTCGGCGAACAGCGGGGAGATTCTAGGTATATATGTGTTTTCCAGATGTTCACCTCGATGTACTGACTTACAAATTTCTTGGACCTCTAACCTTAATGCCTTAACTATAAATAATACATGAAGTTACCGACATACTAAAAGTTACCGACATACTGTCGAAAGTATACCTACGACGAGTCCTCCAATCCTTTATACACGTCTTTCGTGGCTAAAGAGACAGTTTGGATTGTCTTATGATCACTGAAAGCGTGAAAAGACGACGCATTAGAGGCAGAACCCCAATACGTTGGACTGATCAACTAAGAGATGCCACAGGACTACCTTTAAATATTGCCCTTCAAATTTCGGAGTGCAAAATTGAATTGAGAATAGTCATCAAGGGCTTCTGTGGGAGTTACATATTTTCTTACGCTTAAAATGTTATACCCATTAAAATCATGTTATTGAGTCACAGATAAAATATATTTTACCGTAGAATAAAGGTGTTTCAGAAATGTCTTCGACAGATATCTTCTAACGCTTAAGAAGAAGCATCCAAGTTATACCCATTAAAATCATGTTATTGAGTCACAGATAACATCTTCTTTACTGTAAAATAAAGGTGTCTCAGAAATCTCTTTTGAACTCGCTCAACCATCGTCGGATTCAACTGAATGAAAGACATTCGGTAATGGTAGAGCTCAGTCACTTGGTCCATTTGTCAGATAAGAGAACTACTTTCATTTCTCCGTAATTCAATTTTACACATTCGCCAGAAGTCTCTTTTTATTTTTGCACTCTCACCGTGCAAAGTGACATTATCATTAGATAATCTATCCAATACAAATCGTTGGCAAGCGCTTGTTTATTACGTGGCCAAAAAATTATTTAGAAATAATATTAAATTAAGTTGTTGTACGTCAAGTATGTAATTTTTAAACTTTTATATAAACCTTCTGTTGAACTTGTGTATACAAACAAAGTATTTAAAACATGCAGTTCAACTTCATTAATCAAAAGATTGTTCAAATAACTAAAGAAATTAAAATTTAAATAAAAATTGAGTTTGCGTTTCTCATAATTATTCTTTGGATCTCGTAAAAGCTTGGAATCTCAATCAACTATCGCTGATTCAACATTCATTAAAACTGGGAAACCTTTTCTTTGAGAGTTCAGGAAAAGATCTCGTTTTTATTAGTTTAAAATGTCTTCCGGAGTTATTGCCAGGTTGATTTGAAAGATTCAATGACATTCGATATTTTGAAGATATTGCGGTATTTTTTGTCAAAGAAAGAAAACAATTCAATAATGCACACAACTCTGAAAACATTTTTAAAGAGCCGTAAAAATCTTCGAACACAACTGAACTTGCTTTTTGAAGTGAAACTTTCCATAGGCGCGGTAGGGCAAATTGAGCTGAACGTCACGAAAAGTGAAACGCTTAATTTAAAAAAATGTAATAATATTTAATAATTTAAATTTAGCACCATTGAATTTGCTAATCTATATATTTATCAAATGGAAATAATCTGAATATCGTTCCAAACAGAACAGTTCGCTTTTTCGGTACCAAACAAGTCAGTCAACTTGTTATTCAAATTGGACCCGAAACTCCTTGCTTGGAAGACAGAAATCTTACCAACTAGACAGAATATCGTATCGATATGACATAAATAATTGGTGTCTCCTATACCTCTGAAGTAACAAAGCGTGGAATTGGACCGAGCGTCATTATATTCAGTAGTCCACTGCATTACCACGCTACGATGAACTTTGATTTTGCATTACCACGCTTTGCATTACCACGCTACGATGA
The DNA here is from genome assembly GCA_949825065.1 of Odontocerum albicorne. NCBI lineage: Eukaryota > Metazoa > Arthropoda > Insecta > Trichoptera > Odontoceridae > Odontocerum > Odontocerum albicorne. Next base: position 27,361,559 of record OX463858.1, read on the forward strand.
ACTTTGAACTTTGATTTTGAACAAATGCTTCAAATTTGTGGCTTAAAAATAATGAGATATTCAATGTCATTTCTGATATTTCAAAACAACCCTTCAACAATTAATAAGCGCCAATTGGGGTACAATAAAACGAATGGACGGCCTCCGCGGCCTGATGGGTACGACATATGTCTTCCAAACCAAGGGTTGCGTGTTCGTTTCCGGTTTTTTTAAAAGAGTATTAGTCTGATTTTCACTTAAGACTTTTTTAACAAATTTATAGTTCATTGTCAGAGTTGCCACAATGCAATAAACGAAACGTATACGAACGTGTAATCATCTTCGTTGCTGGACATCGGAATCAAAGATCCCCTCGCCATTCCAACGTCAATTAGTTGGAATGCAAGTAGTTCTTTTTAGTGAGTGGGCTGTTACAGACCAGCAAACTTACTGGCCACACCATTGTACTGGATGTGATGGCACACCTAAGTAAGACGGTCGGAGAACACCGGCATGTTTTTTTTTCTATTAAAAAAAATTAAATATGACTGAAGTAATAGGTATTCTTATACCCTCGAATACTAGGTGAAAAAACTGCTTGTGTAACTCGAGAGTTATAGTACAGCCCGAATAACGAACCGTCATCCTTCCGTATGGATGTTCAAAGGGTTACTGCGCGACCATGTACTTCAAAGTAACGAAAGTGTAAGACAATGAGAATAAATGTACAATTTTAAAGTAATTACAGCACCTTTGGAGGGATTCAATTTTGCTGGCAAGTGCACAGAGAAGAATATATAGTGGATCAACGTATGACAGAATATGATTTGTTATCACAAAAGAAAATGTTGTGTATCGATACATGACAGGATAAGAATTGTTATTTTCAACGAGGAATGTGAACTCTTCTCTCAATACATTATATTACTCATATACGCGATATTTCAACATTTTACGATATATAAGATCTCCCGTACTAGATGTTGAGGTTGTTTTTATATGGTGAATGGAAGATTTAATGAGGCCGAATAGTAGAGAACGACCAAATGTATGGTTGCATCAAGTGAATGAAATTTTGAATGACGAATTGGTAAGGAGTAAGCATAATAGAATGAGATGTATGCGTGTTGAGGAAGCGAATGAATTTCTGTCTTTCTTTCCTCACTTGACAGGGAATTGGCGTGATAATTTAATAGTTGTGCAGTTATAGATAAAATCCTGTCCATTAACATAATAAACGCCAACTTCAAAAGGTAAAAACCTTTTAGATGTTGGTGCAAAGGTGCCACTTTCTCTAGCAGAGGCTCTGGATCAAGGACTGAAGGCAGATAATATTAACAGGAGTGTAAAGAACTGAGGGGTGAATGTTAAATTAACCTGTCCTGGCCGCTTACTGGAATTGTTAATTAATGAGGCCGCTAACAGTCTTGTGGTAGGGGAGAAGTTTTGGAGAGGTTCTTAGTAACGAGAACAAGACCAGATGTTAAGGTATTTAGAATCAGGTATTAACCGGTGTTGTTTTCTGATTAACAATTTATGGAGGAAAATAATCGGTATTGTTAACCGGTGTTGTTTTCTGATTAACAAATTTTGAAGAAAAATATCAAAAAATAATTCAATCTTTGAACACCCAATGCTAAGAAGATTAGTTTAACCTTAAAAAAGAGACAATACCGTGAAAAAATGTTTATTAATCACATACATATATCATATACTATCACATCATATCCTGCAAAAAGTATATCTCAAACTTTCGTGGCCTAGTTAGTAAGATGCCTGTTATCCGACCCGAAGGTGGCAGGTTTGATCTTTGCTAGAACCCAGTTTAAAAATAAAAAAAAAATCCAGCCTGGTTTTCACTTCAGACCTCATTAACATCTTCATAATGGGACTGTATAAAACACCGTCAGTGTTATACATGATTCGCTCGAGCGCTGTTTTTTTTTATTTGTTTAGTATTAGTAAAAAAAAGTGTTTCACTCCCGATTTTTCTTTTCCTTTCCTATCCTCCATCCCTTCCTTTTCTTTTGATTGATGATATCTCACTTTATATGAAAAATAATGTTGGGGTGATTGTCCGTCTTTGTGGGGTTTGTGTGCATACGCTCATGTGTTTATGGATTTCGTGGGGATGGAAAGTCATTTGAATGACTTATGCAACCATGTAACTTTCTTCATTTACTTTTGTCTGGTTGGTTGGAGGAGATTGCCGCCTGGCAATAAGCCTGCCAGGCTGTATTTGGAATAAAAGTTTTAAATAAATAAATAAATATTAGTAGGTTTGAGTCCCGAGTAAAAACAACTTTTGAGCAGAAATTGCTTTCTTAACGGCGCTGTTTAAAATTGTCATTTTAACAAATAAATATAAATGTTCATAAACCCTCTTTTAACGCAAACAGCTTTTGTTCTTATCCTGATTCACACATATACCTTATGTTTCTCATACTTCTTACCTTTCCCTCAGTAAAAAAAATATCTTAGTAAGGGTCTTTCAATTGAGCGGTTGAATTTTTAATTCTTGGATAAAACACAGATGGCGTCACGAACTTGCCTAGATCTTGTGGCATTTAAAAAGTGTAATGTATGACATTTATAAAAATGGAGTCGTATACAAAACAACAACACGTTCAAATTGTTGAATTATTTTATGTATTGTAATCCCCGGAAACGGTGATGTTAATTGGCCACCAAGATCATGTGATCTGACACCGTTGGACTATTTTCTCTAGGGGTTACGTGAAAAGCCAGGTCTATAAGAATGACCCCGATCAATTCCTGAGCTTATTTGCGTTATTGGTGAGTTAGGACGAAATTATTTGAAGGACGAAATTATTTGCGTTATTGGTGAGTTAGAACCGACATTATGCTAAAATGTCATCGAAAATTTTGACAAAAAAAGTGGACGTCTACGGAGCTGCAAGAGCCCCCCCCATTTGGCGGATATTGTTTTTTGTGTTTAAATTTCATACTTTATACTTCAATGACCAATAAAAAAAAATTTTTGAAATCACAGCAAATTGTGTGTTTTATTCAAGAATTAAAAAAATGTTTAATAAAAAAAGCGCTTAATTTGAAAGACCCTTTACATCATTCCATTATTTCCTCGGTCTACATCATCCTCACACGTCGTGCATTTTAGATCTTTATAATTGTTTTGAAAGAACTTTATCTCTTTATTCAAACAGTCTCTGGAATCCATTCTTAATTAAACAATTTTATCTCCCAGTGAGACAAAATAAATCGTTTAAATAATTCTGGTGTCACTTTGTGGAACTCCATAATTCATATAAAATTTTAAAAATTGTTACTTTGTTTTATTCTACTTCAGTTCACGAAATAGAGAAAACATTAGAGCAATAAAAAAATCTGTGTTTGCTGAACATCTAATAACAGATAATCATTCGTTTTCACATCCAATAAACACAAAAATATAACACACTTTACTCAAAAAAAGTCTAAAGACCATTGAAATACGTAATGCAAACTAACAAAACATTAATATCATAAATCTTCAATTAAACTTGTCCTCTTCTTCGCTTTTAACTATGTTCCCCTTTAGTACCATAAACAAGAAATAGTTAAGACACTTTTACTCTTTTTTTACCACAAACAACACACATAATGATGTAATTAATACATACATTGATGAGAGCGTGCAACGGGGTTTTTTTGTGTTATCAAATATCGGAAAGAAGTATCGATTTATTTTTTCATGCTAAATATCCTCAGTGAGATACAGGCAAAAGCCTAGTTTACTGGGGATATGACAAATGAAAGGCAACAAACCCAGATACATTAAAATTATATGTCCAAATCAAATTACCTGTTGTTTTTCTCAAATTGTGTATATTTCTTGTCATGTGTAATAATAAATAAATAAATAAATACATCAATTTTGACAACTCGCCTGATGACGACACAGCAATTGTTAAAATGCGTTGTGATTTACAATCAAATGGAATGAAACAAAATAGCCGTGCTTTAATTTTGCTTTAAAAGAAATGTACATCAACATTAGCTCTAACATATATGATATATACTTAATAAAGGGCATTAAAGTACACGTAAAGCCTATAATTATTCAAATTAATCATGTGTTAATGTAAAGGGATTTTTAAAAATTATGATACGTAAAGGTACACGAATATATAAAAGCAAAACAAAATCATTTAGATTTAACAAAAATAATAAATACAGCAAATTACTCAACATAAAGCTTGAAAGATATGAATTATAAAGCTCTTCTTGCCGAAACCTTTCAAGAAATTGAACTTTTAAATAAATTATCTGTTAACAATGTCGATATATTTTTATTTCAAATAGGAATTCATAAGAAATCGTTATTTATCTTTGATCAAACATAGTGTTTGAGCTTCTTGTGTAAATTCCAGGAATCATGAGGGTTAATTTTTCTGTGAAGATAGGAGAGCCGAGGCCGCCATTGAACACTTGAGATAAAACACCTAGAAGGTATCTAGAAATAAACGCTTTTTTCAAATAAGTTCAAATCTTGCTTCGTCCAAATTGATGTCGAGTCTATTGATAGCTCTCAGGAAGCGAGATTGAATTCATGAAATATAAATCTCGTGAACGGGATTCTAAATGTGGAAGTTGAGTTCCAGCATTCCTTATGCATACGCCATATTAAGTTTCCTTCGGGAAATTTTATAACTTAAAGCTATTTATTTCATTATTGATTTTAACCCTTCCTTCCCTGTGATGTGTAACTAGTACACATTGCTTCTAAAAACTTTAATATATAAATAATACTGGGTTCAGATTTTAGGTATTGCTCCGTAATACAATTACGCATTGAATAAAAAAAAAATATATTAATAATAATTAGCACTTATCAGCCACATCAGAGATATAGAGATGTCAAATTTGAATTATATCCTCGTCTGACTATGCTGTGGTACGTCTTTCCATATAAGGCCACTGACCTTCACACATTTATCTATGACTTAGGATTGCCTAAAGAAGGCACATTCGTAGCCTTGAAATATTTTACCAGCGTTAGCTTCATCGTATTCTTCGAATCTACTGGAGTGACCGTGTCACAGATGTCTCGGTCCTGCAACGCTTCAACTGTTATTCTCTAGAAGATATGGTTGTTAAGGTGAAATTGAGGTAGAATGTACATGTGATACGCATGGACGATCATAAGTTCCCAAAACGAGTTTTATATGGGGAAATAATAGGCAAGCGAAGGGTTGATGGGAAAATGAAGCGTTATAAGGTAAGTCGACGAGAGTCACTACTTTGTGCAGGAAATCTGAAGATTGGGAGCAGGTGGCTTAAGACCGTATAAAGTGGAGATCCATCTGTTCTTGGTCTGACGGCGTCTCAACAGCTAGGCGTGAGTAAAATCGTCACCGTGCTGTGAACCTGCATCAGCATTACTAGGCGACTCAGCAGGATCCACATGTATGTGACGTCTGCGGGAAGAAATGCACATCTAGAATAAGGCTTCTCACAGAAGATCACATAATCGAATTAGAAAGATGTTGCAGGGGTGAGATCCTCGAATGCGAGACCCAGCAACGATAAAGACGACGATTTTTCCATACCTGTTGTAGCTTGTTCAGGCTGAAGACTTTTGTACCTTGGTGGTACTTCCGGTGTGATGAACTGGGAAAGCCAAAAATATTGTCACCAGATGAATTCTTTTACGACTTGGGTCCGTTTAACAGTTAAAATTGATTATAATTCAATAAGGAAGGAACTATTTAATCTAACGAGCCTTTAGAATTGTTAAATGGTCTTGGAAAAAAAAATTCCCTCCCAAGGACCTCTGTAATAAACGAGTCATTATAAGTTTCACTACCCTTAATGCTTATAAAATAAGAAAACCGTGCCATAATGGATTATGACCTTATAACAAAGAAATTAAATTTTTATCCCTTAGTCAAGGGGTAGGAAATCTTTTTTTAATTAAAGAGCCAAATCCATAAAAAATCAAAAAGTGTTTTCGTTGTATTCGATAAGGAATAACAAATAGTTTTTTTTAATAAAATAATAAATTCATGTTTAACGTGAGCTCTTAAATGCTTTTGAATGCCAAAAAAAACTATCTTTCTGGGTCATATACTATATTGAGAGGAGAAAAATGCCACTTTCTAAAGTTAATGATGTTTCCTTCTCTCATAATATCATTCATTTTAGCCCATCATACTTTCCTAAAATTTCCTCTTCCATGCTTCTCACTCATATATACTCTGTATATTTATTTTGTTAGTTTTTCTTCATTCATTCCTTCTACAAGCCAAAACCATCTTAAACTGCTCTTCTTCGCCTAACTGAATACATCAATCATGAGTTCACATTCATCCTTTATCCCTTCATTTCGTACTCTGTCATGCATTGGCACTTCATGTATTCTTCTCAATACACGCATCTCTACAGCATTTATTTGGCTCATTTTTCTTTTCTACGTCCACGTTTCATTCACATACATCAAAGATGGTACCAAAATACTATTGTGGACTGTCATTTAAGCAGATATTGATACTGTCCGATTCGAGAATATATGTTTTACTTCCCCATTGACTTACACATATGTTGTATTTAAATTTAGTTATTCAATTTAATAGAGGAAAGCTTTAAAATTAGTAACTAATTTTTAAATATTATTATGATATTTCGTCAATATTATCAACACTTTTAAGATTCACATTAAAAATATCTAAATTATAGAAAAACTTATTTTTCATATGAATAATAGAAGAGTACATTTTTTGGGGATTGCAAAAATTTTCAAAATGAAAGAGATTGTGCTTTATTATGGGTATAGTGGGAATACGAAATAAAATGCTTGGCAGTAAATGATTGAGGTGCATGACCGGGCGTTAACGCATTGAACTTCCGTTCGAAAGGTTATCGGTTCAAACCCCGCGCTGTGCTACTCTCTTCGAATGACACAAGCCTTTTTTCCGTCCAGAATTTGGAGATATAAGGATACCTATGACTTCGGTCATATTCATTCTTGCCGGTGCCGGTGTACTCCGATCGTTTCACTTTGGTATGTTAACGAATCCAGTACAGTGGCGTAGCCGGTGACTTTACCAGAAATGACCAGAGCATCTTCAACTACGAGACCTAACAACGACAGCAAAAACATTTCTTGAGCAACAGAAAAACAATATTCGGATTTTGTAAGACAAGAAGTAACGTGAAACAAGAAACAAAGCCACCGGAAACCAAACCATGTTGTTTGACTTCAGATATAAACAAATTTAAAAAAAACATCTGTGTGGCCTAGTGATTGAATTCTTGTCTCCTATTTGGAAGTTTTGGGATGAATTTCCGACGTGTCGTATTACGTGTTCTCGTTTACAAATTTTTCTAAATATGTTTTCTCATAGTTAGAACAAATATCTCTCGATAAATAGTCTAGCGGGCTTTATTGTTAACAAGTCAAAATTAAATACATTTCAAAGTATTTTTAACACTTTCATACAAATCAGTCTAGCGGGCTATATTGTGAACAAGTCATAATTAAATAAATTTCAAATCATTTTTAACACTTTCATACAAATCAGTCTAGCGGGCTATATTGTGAACAAGTCATAATTAAATAAATTTCAAAGTATTTTTAACACTTTCATACAAATTATTTACATCTTTGGCGAAGTAATTGCTGTTAAGCATTTCTTCATACCAGCAAACTTTTGTTTTATAATAATTATCGTTATCAATATTAGCGTTTAAAAGTTGATAAATGTAAACAGTATTTGAGAAAAAATTATTAATTTCATGAAAATAAGAATCCGGATGAAAATTGTATGGAAGTTAAGGACGAGGAATATTCTCAGATAAATACTACTTCATTAGTGATATTTGAAATATCAATTTATTTATTATTACACATGACAAGAAATATACACAATTTGAGAAAAACAACAGGTAATTTGATTTGGACATATAATTTTAATGGATCTGGGTTTGTTGCCTTTCATTTGTCGTATCCCCAGTAAACTAGGCTTTTGCCTGTATCTCACTGAGGATATTTAGCATGAAAAAATAAATCGATTAGAATGAAACATCTTATTGGGTCAAGATGATAGTTCTTTGTTCGAGTGGATTGAATAAAAATATTATGTGTTATGCGTTTCTATACAAAGGATTCTGCCATCAGGTAAATACATGCATTCCCAAGATCTCCCTGCTGCTTGCTGAAGTTGTATTTTGCCTCCCTCCACCCATAATACATAATCCAAACTTTTACTGTTAGATGCGTATGTATATTTAGTAGGTATCAGTTTGAACATAGTTCAGTCTTGTCTATGCTCCTCTGATGATGTGGGGAAAACCCTAAAACCAATAAGGTTATACCATTATATAAAGTGGAATAAACAATATTTGATTAAAAAAATTATAATATTTTTTCCTATAAAAATAAACCGAATATGAACATTTTATATCATGGAAGAGGCTCCGCAGTTTTCCGATCCCTATTTAAGGCTTTAGTCCTTGACCTTTTGCTTTATGTAGGCTTTAAGGATCTACAACATCCTTTAGTTTTAATTTATCTCATCTCAGAATTAAGACTCGCTGCCACTAAGAAGGGTTAAAGAGGCTTTATGGGACTTTCAGATGCGATAAGGATTATCAATGTCAGCTGAAATAAAATACAACGTGTGGAACCAATTTTTTTGCCATGCATTTTTCATGGTATATACATGCTTTTTGAAATAATTATTTTAATATTATTAGCAAAAAATAAGACATTCGAATTGCTCCGTGACCTATTTAGTAGAACGCTTGACTTCCATCCGAGGGTTTCGGGTTCGTTTCCCAATGATATCTTTCCAGTTCCCCGCTTCCCTTTTTTAACGTCGTCCTTTACTGTCCATGCAGTGAGACTCTGGGATTAGTTACAAACCAATATAAGACTCGCTCCGTCCTTGGCATGCTTTAAGAAGCGACTGAAAAAACTCTTAATTTCTAGTCAGTAAAATAACGTGTTTCATTCCTGATTTTTCTTTTCCTTTCCTCTCCACCATCCTTTCCTTTCCTTTTGATCGACGATATCTCACTTTATATGAAAAATAATATTCGGGTGATTGTCCGTCTTTGTGGGGTTCGTGAGCATGTTCTCGCGTATATGTTTATGGATTTCGTGGGGATGGATAGTGATTTGAATGATTTATGCGACCACGTAACTTGCTTCATTTACTTTTGTATAGTTGGCTGGAAGGGATTGACGCTTGGCAATTATTCTGCCAGATCGTATTTGCAATAAAAGTGTTAAATAAATAAATACCCAACAGACAAAAAAAGGCCCTTATCTGATTATAGTGTTAATTTGGTTACAATGCCCACATATTCTAGACATGTGCCTCTTCACGCGTGATATTATTACAAAGTTAGACAGATATATGATAAGCCATGAATTCCGTGAAAATTCTAGTGATTCTAACTTTATATCGCAAAGATTTTTCAAAATCCTCAAAATATATTTAAGAATTCAACTGTCACGTGTTTTTTTCTAGAAAGTCCAGTTTCCTGTAACACGAGATATTCTGTAAAAAAAAGACATCGAAAAGGCAAAACCACTCCGGTAAAATATTCCTTTCATCGTATAACTCCGTAAGAATCCAATTATGTCGTGGAAATTGAATTTATTTCGTTGAATTTCTCATTAAAGTATGCCTTGAAAAATTCTGTTTTCTTGATCATTCATATATTTGAAGAAACTGAAGAAAAAAATGTTTTCTGGTATTCATTCACATGCACTATCATTGGTAAAGAAAATATGTTACAGAATGTGTTCGAGAGACAAGCCTTGGGGTTCATAACACAGTAAGCACGTCACACGCAGTTCTTCCCGTGTATTGTATTGTACAACGGTTTTATTGTTGTTCACAGTAAAACCGATTTATTTCTATGTGACAATATCTTACAATCATCCAAAAATATATTAAAGAGGGGTATAGTGAAAAAATCGGAGTACGTGGATTCGATTCCAGTTAAAACCCATTGTTTAAAAAAATCCAGTTTGATTTTCCTTTCCAGCTTCATTTTCATATTTCCGGTTATTAGAAAAGATTGTCCTAATAACCCTAACAGGTTTTATCGTACACAACAAAAGTGTTTTATAATAAAAGTTAAGAAGGATAAAAAAGAAACCGTGTGAAGAATTAGAAACAGAAAGAGTTTTGTTAAAATACTGTATTGTATTTTATCACAAGCTGGGAAGAAAAGATTGCCACTTGGCGATAAACCCACCAGGTTAAACTATATTCAACGAAAGCATGACACAGTGAGTGATGAAATGCATTGTATTCAATAAAGGCAAAGGAAGGTCTGTCTGTAGTGATGAAGTGTGAGGAGTTTGATTTCGCGTGATGTATACATGTGTAACTGAGTGTCACTGTTCGTCAGGTTAGTGAGAATGTGCAACGGGGTTTTATAAATTAAAAAATCTGAAAGAATTATCAATTTATATTTTCATGCTGTATGTCCTCAGTGAGATACAGGCAAAAGCCTAATTTACTGGGGACACGACAAACGAAAGGCAACAAACCCAGGTCCATTAAAATTGTGTCTAAATTAAATTACTTGGTGTTTTTCACAAATGATACATAACATATTCTTTTCATATCTAAAATAAATAAAAAATTAATTGTAATATTCAAAAAATAAAATAAAATAAAGTAAAGTGATGGTGTTTTAATGATATGTTATATTAATAATGGAGTTTATTTGACTTATTTTTAAAAAAGTTGACTAATTATTTTATTTATTTTTCTCTCGGTATAATTTCAGTAGCCTTATTGGTAAGATGCCTGTTATCCGATCTGGGAGTAGCAGGTTTGATTTTTACTATAGAATTTTTTTTTTTAAAGTATTACATTTATCTTTTCTACTTAAGGCCTTCTTTACATATTTCTGGTTGCTTTGAAGAGATTGTTACAAGGAAATAAACCCACCAGGTTGTACTGTATACGACGAAAGTGTAATACTAAAAAATCATTGTACGTACGCTCAATAATTGACTTGTAAACATTGTTAAAGTTCTATGTATAAGGGAAACCAGACTGGACCCCTTTTTTTAAAAAAGGGGTCCAGTCTGGTTTCCCTTATACATAGAATATATCATCACATCTCTTACGGGCTAGGTCCGATAACAAATATCCATACCTTTTCATCCAAGCATACAACTTTCACCTCATCTCCCTTCATACACCTCGTCTTACATTATCTTTTTTGATTCATACTTCTCTATTTACTTTCCTGCAAAATATGTTCCACCTGATCCAGTCAAGTTTTCCTCGGTCTTACTCTTCCGCGCAATACTTTGCACTTTTGGCTTGTATACTCACGCATCTAAAATTCTTAGGGATAGACTGAGAAAGTACCACATCTGAAATATATGTTTTTTACGTTGTTCTCCGCTGTCAATAACGTTGGGCTCTGAAACTAGCTGCCAATTAATTTACGACTCGTTCCGTCGTTAGCGTGTTAAACAGCGACTCATAAAATATAATACTTCCTTTCGATGACAAAGCACATTTCCTGGATCCCCCTTTATCATCTTTCACAATATCCCCTCCTATTTTCTAGCCTTAAATAAAATGATTATTTTATGCCTTATTTTATACTTTAAATATATTTTTTTTAATAACTTAATATACTTTGTATAGAGTTCTAATTTAAATATTTTTCACTCAACACTGAAAACCAAATTCTTATAAAGAAACTGTGTTCGTTGATTGAAAGAAATAACCCTTTGGCTATCAACAAACTGTACAGAGAAGTATTTAATAAATACATAAATGATTGTGTAGTAAAAAAATTACACGATGGGTAGTAGAATTCTCAAATTGAGAAGTTGGTGGTAAAGTCACGCGAAAATGATAACCAACGCATGAGCTTCCACTTGAAAATTTATGAAAAAACAGTTTCAAAGAACACCTTGACAGCTGGAAGAAAAATCTTAAGTACGAGAGTCATCATTAAAAACCACAAATTCAATATGAAATGAGGTAAAATAATAATAAAATATTTTTTATTGCCTTTGCATTTAACTTTTCAATATCCGTATTTAGTGTTATCCGTATTTAGTGTATATTTCAATATTCGTATTTAGTGTTATATTATACAAAAAAAAAATGGCAATATCAAAATTATTTCCTTTTTATCGTGTAATGTTTTTCCCTTTTCAAACCCATGCAATAAGTACCCATTTCGTTTGCTACTTTCAAGAATACTTGTTTAAACAAAGCCCAAAAGTAACCTAAAGATCGCACGCTAAAAGGGTGTGTATTGACATTGCGTGTATCTCTTCATTGATTTTCTCTCTTGAGTAATATGCCATTAAGGAAGTAACGGAAACATCGTAAAGTTCGACCCAAGCATTCTTTATCGCTTTTTCTAATAGATCTAAAAGTGTTAAGGAAAAAAGAAACAACTTCCTCAGCTTATATTTTAACCGTTATTCTGATCGTTTGTATTAAATTTGAATCAAATGGTACATAAATCAATGAAAACAAATAATCATATATTTTATTTTGATGGAAATAACACATCAGTTTTAGATCACATTCATCCAAAGATCTATGTTTAATAGGCTGGGGATCTTAGGCCGAGGCCACACCAAAGTGCTTCGCTAGGTGATACGTGACTAATAGACTAGGTGATTTCATGTGTGGTCACACCAAAGTGCTTCGCACAAATTCATTTGACATTTGGGAGCGGTTGAGTCAACAAACGATGCCACTCTCAAAACTAACCAATTTCATTACAAGTTACCATCTTTATTAACTTCCTGTGCAATTTCATTCCAAAGTGATTCTATTACAGGTACAATTTTGTATAATTTGCTCGATGGGCTCCACAAAGGCTCCCTTTTATACACAGCTTTTAGTAAAACTTCCGCCATCTTGTAAAATCACTAGGTGACACAACCAAATTCACTCGGTGTGAATCTCCTAGCGAGCAGACGTATTGGTTGTGTCACCAAGTGATTTTACAAAAAGGCGGAAGTTTTTATAACAGCTGTATATAAAAAAAGGCTCTGTGGAGCCCATCGAGCAAATTATACAAAAATGAGCATGTAATAAAATCACTTTGGAATGAAGTTGCACAGGAAGTAAATAAAGATGTTAAGTTGTTATGAAATTGGTTAGTTTTTTGAGAGTGGCATCGTTTGCTGACTCAACCGCTCTCAAATGTCAAATGAATTTTTGCGAAGCAGTTTTAGTGTGGCCAAGCATGAAATCACCTAGTGTATTAGTCAGGTATCACCTAGCGAAGCACTTTGGTGTGGCCTCGGCCTTAGGGTTTAATGAATTTCTCTGACTGTCTACGTTTCTTTCTCCCTAAATATAATTCACTTGATCCAACCAAACTTTCCTTAGTCTTCCTCTCACACGCCTTCCACTCACATTTGCACTATATACATATTTTGTTAACTTTTCTTCATTCATTCATTTCACATTTCCAAACCATCTCAGCGTGCTCTTCTTCATCTTACTTAACACACCAGCCTACAGTTCACACTCATCCCAAATCATTTCATACCATATTCTGTCATATATTGTCACACCATGTTTTCTGCTTAATGCAAAAATTTCTAGAGCATTTATATGGTTCAACAAAAAAAATTTCCACGTCTACGTTGCGCTCTTATGTATCAAAATCGCCACCAAAATACAATTGTGATGATCATCTTAGCAGATTTTGATACTGTCTGGTTTGAGTACATATGTTTTAGTACCCATTTACTTTATTTCCTATCACTACACGTCGTTCGTCCTTACAGCAAGTCCTTACATTTATCTCTTAACTTTTCCTTCCCTGTGATGTGTAATAAGTACACATTGCTTCTAAAAACTTTAATATCCCTATAAATATTATAAATACTGGGTTCAGATTTTAGGTATTCCGCCGTAATACGAGTACATTTACGCATTGATTGAAAAAATAATATTTATAATAATTAGCACTTATCGGCCACATACGAGATATTTTGTGAAAATCGGGAATAAATTCACCAATAAAATCAAATGTGTGCCAGTGTGTGACGAAGGTATATTCATTCTAAAAAACCGCTATGGGTGAGGAAGCAACGCTATTCACGTCTCACTCTCACTCTACTCGGGTATATGGGAACGCAAGAAATAGAATCTCAGTTCGCAATTGTGTGTCTTCCTTCGAGGTATAACATACACAGTGTTTCCGTCCCGTCTAAGGTCTCAGTAGCTTTCGGGCATCCATTAGAGGTGGCCCTCTTCGCCTATTTTGTGAACGTCGGCCGATGTTTTTTTACATGTTTTCAGCAATTAAATTTCAATTATTATCACTTTGGACTTCAAATTTATTTAATTTAAGCGATTGGCTATGAATATTCTTATTTTTTCCGATTTTAAATTGCTCATCTTTACATGTGTATTTGATGTGTATTAAATACACAGCACCGGAACGCGCGGGTTTTTTAGCACAAGAAGGGAAAGTAAAATATCATTTACTAAATACAACCATACACTGTCTGAATTTCTCCTACCACGCCTTCCTACGTAAATCAGCACACATACATTTTCAAAGGAAAAGTTTGTGTTCTGATTTACATATAAACAGTACTTATAGGAAGAATTATGATCTTGATTTGAGCATAATTGTATAGATTAATATTTTCGACTTACCAGTCCTTTTTCTTTTAAGTTCAGATGCTCCATGTATCTAAGAGTAAAATTCTCCAATACCCTTGAGGATACATTTCCTCGCCCTACCGACCGGCATTTCCTTACCCTGCTACTTATCATGGCACGCACCACTTTTAATGCCCTTTTCTATTTATCTTCTTTCACAAGTTAACATTTCGCTCTTTGAACAAATTAATGTATTAATTCTACAAAATTCAAATATACGAGTAAACATAACATCACGGTATTTTCATGTCAGGGTAAGCAAATATAATCGCGTCATACATTTTTCGGCTATTTAACATTCATACCCTTTTTAAACAACTTCTACGATTTCTCTGATTTTTTACATTTCCATATTTAAAAATATAATTTATTTAATCCAATCATAGTTTCCTAGGTCTCTCTCTACGACACTTTCCTTATTCGTTTTAAAAATCTTTTTGTTCATTTATTCGTTCCACTCACCCAAACCATTTATTGAACTTCATTTATTAATTCATTTTTCAGGTTATTTGCACATTAAAGGTTTCCCTAATTCGTACAAGGACCAAATATAACAAGTACAAAAAAACATATATTATACATGAAAACATTCATTTTCAGATTTTTCGAAAAGTTCAATTTTTATTGTTTATTTTCTTTTCTTAAGAGTCTTTACTTTCTTTACTTAAGAGTTTTTATTTTCTTTACTTAAGAGTTTTTATTTTCTTTACTTAAGAGCTAACAAACTAATTTATAGTTTTTAAATATAATATAAATATGTTTTCGAGTTGTAATGACTTATATATTTGTTTGTATTTTTTTTATACAATTTATTCATTTTGGGAGATATTTTTGTTTGTTTGCGTGTTTCTTTAGTTTGAAAAAATAAGCATAAATTATTCTTACAATTTGCCAATCGTAAGGGCTGCTTATTTTATTTAAAATAATGGTTCGTCTTGTTATTTTCTTATGGTATTGAACTAAATGGCTCAAACGAGTTTATTTAAATAAATAAAGCCGTGAGTAATAATGTGTCTAAGATAGTAATAATAATGTGTCTGAAATATTATTATTCCTATCTCAGACACATTATTATTACTGGGTGAGATAGGTATAATAATGTGTCTGAGATAGGAATAATAATGTTTGTGAGATAGGAATAATTGTGTCTAAGATAGGAATAATAATGTGTCTGAGATATGAATAATAATGTGTCTGAGAGAGGAATAATAATGAACCTGAGATAGGAATAATAAAAAACAATATAAGGAACATTTCTCTAAAAAAGTTTCTCAGCTTTTTTTATAAAAGTGTTGTCAAGGCGTGTATAAAAATAAACGCGACCATATTAAATACGGTTTCTTTATAAACTTTCAGGGCGACACGAGCTTGTATATGTATTTCGCTTCGACCCTTGTAGCGAAATAACAAGGAAATACGTGTATTAAACATATTTTCTTTTATATTACATAATCAGCAGAACAAGAAAACAACAAATCTATTCGAAATATCATTCCGGCTTGAATGTTTTATTATTATCTATACTTGCTATCTAAAATTATAAATATGAAATTGTATTCACAATTTTAGATAACAAACAGCTTTTTTTTCAATCAATTAATAGAGTAAAATATTCGAAACTGATGAATATGAGAGTCTTTATTTTCTTCTAATTTAGTAGGCAGTCATCTGAAAGTTTTAAGTCTAGCAATTTAAAAAAAAAACTAGGTTGCGCTGGCTTTGGTACTTATACTGCATGCTAGATATTAATCCAGTCAGAAAAGCTTTTTTCGGCAAACCAATAAGACGCATGAGAGTGGGAGGTAAAAGCTGAGAGATAAGCTTAATCGTAATAATAGGTTAATTTATATAGCATCGTTTAGAGACCAGACTCGCCTCAAGGGTGCTTTTAAAGCTACTATTCATGACAAATTGATAACATAACAAAAAAATAAAACAAGTTGATTGCTTAAGGATATAAATGTAGTAGCTATGAGCATTAGATTGAGTTCTTCTCCGCAACGGCATATGTCCAGAAAAACATATTTAGTAAGAAAACCGCAGAAAACTTACCAAGAAAAGACGAACTTCAAAGAAGCCTTTGTAAATCAAACGATATTTGGTAGTAACACATTCAGCTTTAGGTGGAGTGTAGTGTATTTGTGCAGTGTTCATATTTAACCATCACGTTTTATAGAATGTCGCAAAAAGGTTGTCTTACAGTGCTTCCGAAAGCTGCACATGCCACCCATTTCTGAACGCTTTGAGGCAAAAAAAATGTGAACTGAAATGATATCATGAATTATAGTTTTTATAATGAATCTGTTAAACTATTTGGTTTAGATTGTTTATAACTTTGTACAAAAATAAAATATTTGTAATTTATTTTTATCAAATACTGTTTATTCCTCTTTTTTGTAACGGTATAACCCTACCGGTTTCAAGGCTTTCACCTCATCTTCAGGGGAGCGCAAACAAGACTGAGGATGAGATGGATGAGATCCCCTGAAGATAAGGTGAAAGCCTTGAAACCGGTAGGGTTATGCCGTTACAAAAAGTGGAATAAACAGTGTTTTATAAAAATAAATTACAATGTATTTAAACCTCCACAACGTTAATGCCTTAACTATAAACAACAATAAAATATTCATAATATAAAAATATCATATTTTTCGACAGTAAACATTAACTCGGAAAACTAAAACATTATAAATTGACGAAAAATTTCATGACATCATGAATTCTAATTTTTATGAAAAATTTATGAAATTATCTGGTTTAGATTCTTTATGACTTTGTACAACAATAAAATATCAATTATATTTAAAAAGTATTCAAGAAAACAAACGTAACTCAGAAAACTAAATGGTTATTAATTCATTAAATATTTCACAAAAATTATAAAACTATTGCAATAACATAACAAGCACGTTAAAATTACGAAAATACACTACATATTATCGACAAAATACACTACATATTATCGACAAAATACACTACATATTATCGACAAAATACACTACATATTATCGACAAAATACACTACATATTATCAACAAAATACACTACATATTATCGACAAAAACCTTTTTTTTTTAATATAATGGATTTAATGGATAAAAATATAATGGATTTTTTTAATAAAGTGATTTTTTTAATAAAAATATAATGGATTTTTTTTAAATATAATAGCGCAGCTTCAGGAATACTCAAATAGCCAAGAATCTAATGAATCTGATTTTAACTTAAAAATAGAGAACACATCATTTTTGGCCGCTCCAGTAGAAGCAAAGGGCGTTCTATAAAACTCGCAGACTTAATAAAACCATTTTGGAGAAGTGATGCTGCAGAGAGACATGACTGACATAAAATCCTTCAGGCAGTTAAGACCCACCCCGGTTTTGTACGACTACAGATTATTCTGTATATCGAACGTAAATTTAATATTAAATCAATGATACGATATCGAGGTAAAAGCTCTGCTCAATCATAAGATCCATTGAAACCTTCGTTTCTCCTTTGGAATCTACCAGCCTCACTTTCAGACTTGCAATCAGTGAAGAAAAACTGGTTGTAGGGATGATGATGATGGAGGAAACACTTCTTGGTCATTTTTAAAGCAGTCGCAATCATTAGGCATGATGTTGTGAACGAATTTACTGCACTGCAGAAATAATGGTGTGCCTCCATTTTTCACCATGAGCAGTAGTTTTACATTACTCTTGGAATGAATTGTTGATTTCATACCTAACCATGTCTGTCTCTCGCGTTTTTGATCTATCTTGTTAGCATGACTTTTCTAATTCCCTCGAATCACCAGTGTCTCCATTGTATCAACTGGTCTGAAAATATGGTCGAAGTGCCTATATATTATATACGTGGGTCATCCAGAGAGTAAAGAACGTTTTGGCATAACTAAATAAAAACGAAAGATATCAACACAAAACTTTATTTACAAAGTCAAAATACCTTACTCTATTTGACCATGTAGTTGTCATAGCTGTCAATGCACTTATTGTAACGTGGAACCAATTTTTCAATTCCGATGTTATACTCTTCTACCGCCAAAGATTTGAGCCAGGATGTCACTTCTTGTTTGAGGTCTTCATCGTTTGCGAATTGTTTTCCACCCGAAAATTCCTTTAGTTTCGGGAATAAGTGAAAATCACTTAGTGCCGAAACAGGGCTGTAAGGAGGATGTCCAAAAAAAACCACTTAAGACGTTGAAGTTCTCGCTGTGTTCGTGCTGATGCACGAGGCCGCGCATTGTCATGAATCAAAACCACCTTTCATGACAACATTCCACGTCTCTTGTTTTGGATGGAGCGTTTAAGTCGTTGAAAAGTTTCACAATAGGCCTTTGAGTTTATTGTGTGTCCTCTTGGCATAAATTCCACGTATATCAAACCCTTTTGGTCCCAAAAAACTGTTGCCATCACTTTTTGGTTTAAGTTTCGGTTTTTTCTTTTCGGAGCACACATTTTTTTTGTAGCCAAGGTGCTTTGTCACTATTTCATGTAGGCGTGATCGGAAAATTTTTGGGAAAGATTCATGTACTATGCTTAAAGTTGCCTATGAATTTCGATAGACAGAACATTTTGTACATTTAGAAAACGAATGACACTACGCACTTCACATTTGGCGGGATTTTCGATGGGCGCAGCCATTTTGAAAGGTTACAGAACAAAAACGCACTACTATTTAGCAACAAAACTCAACTGAAACGAGGTAAGGAGCTAACTGGCGAGCATACGATCGCGGTAGTGAGGGATCGGCGCAGGGTGGGGTGCGCAATCGCTCTTTACTTTCTGGACGCGCTTAGTACACACTACTTACACGCATAAAATACAAACTCGAAACAGGTCAAGGCTCAGGTAATCAAAATACCTTACATAAAAAAATAAAGAACAAAACGATCTAAGAAAAAAATAACAGAAATATGCATAAGTATAATCAATCCACTTCAACACATAAAAAAAATAAACGCACTTCAATATATTTACAGAGTTCTCGAAAAATTTTAGAGTAAATTGAAGAATTTTCCCCTACGAACTGTCCAAGATACACGCTAGATACATCTCCAAGATCTTTATCTTCTTGCAATCAGTTCCTCTCAATGTCCTTATTTCGGTACAGTACAGAAAATCTATTTTTTTATTAATTTTACTTTGATAGACGTAATATTCCTGTATCTCCATGTGATGCTCAGCTTATCCATAGTCGAAGATGTGATGGTGTTTCTGTTTTAAGAATGGAAGAAAAGATGGAGAGAAAAAGAAAAGAGAACTCCCGAAACAGGAAGAGAACAGTAACATTAATATCTTCCCTTATCTCCTGTTTTGTTTTCATATAAAAACATTGCTTCCTTACATAACAGATATTTCTTCGATATCACAGTTTCTTAACATTTTCACAATCCAGGCTCGGATTTTCACAATCCAGGCTCGGATTTTCTGTAATCTTGATTTAATTAAGGATTAGGAAAATACGTGAGGTAACCATTTTGTTCATCAGATAATACAGATTTCTTTAATATCGTATATTTTAACTACCAAAATGTACACGTGCTTTTCATGAAACTTAGTAACTTTCTTTTGCTTAATCAACTAACATTTTAAAATATAGTTTTTGGTTAAGATTAAATTAACATTGTGGAGATTTAAAGACATTGTAACTTGTTTTTATCTAACACTGTTTATTTCACTTTTTGTAACGGTATGTAATAACCCTGCCGATTTTAAGGCTTTCACGTCATCATTAGGGGAGTCTTGTTATACCGTTATGAACGACTCTGTATTTTAAAAGGAGCTTAAATATTTTTTTTTAAAAGTAGTTTTAAACAATATGAATTTTTAAGATTTTCATAGGCATTATTATTTGTTGTTTTTTTTTTTCATAAATTTCAAAAGATAACTCAAAAATGATTTCTTGTTTGTGCTTCTGTAATGTATGAGTATTACTTGTACTCCCCTGATGATAAGCTTAACACCTTGAAACTGGTAAGATTTTACTGTTATATAAAGTAGAATAAACAGTGTTTGATAAAACAAATTACAATAACATTTTAAATGTTCAAAGAAAACTGAACCAATATGTGACCATTTCTGATTCCGTTCTGTCCATACATCGATAGGGAAACATCGTGAAAGTATGGACGTGGTTATGTATCCTCTATAAATAAACAAAAAAGGCAATAATTCGTAATTTAACAGTGAAACACCCATATTTTAAAAGGTTTGATATTTTTACACATGCATATTAAAAATAAAATAAACAACCTTCGTGGCTTTATTGGTAAATCAGTTCTCGAACACACTATCCAACTATCTCGGCTTTGATCTCTCTACTCCCTATTCCCTATCGGATAACTGAACAAAACCTTACCTACAGGTTAGAATTTTGCATGCGGTATTAATGCCCACACAGCCTAGCAATTCTTCATAACTTTTGCTATGTTAACTTTGCTCTACAGGGTGTAAAGCTCTTCGTTATACATATCTCTGTATTTCTGTCTCATTATGCGGAGGGCTTTTTTTTCAAAGCTATCGAGAACTTAATCTCCCTTCATAAGAAAAGTCTAACACAGGTATTAACAAGGACAAATCTTATATATTATTTATAGTTAAGGCATTAACACTGTGGAGGTTTAAAGACATCATATTTTTTTTAGTCAAACACTGTTTATTCCCCTTTATATAACGGTAAAGCGTTACCCGTTTCAAGATGTTAACCTTATCATCAGGAGAGCACAAACAATACTCATTCATTAGGGGAGTACAGATAAGAAATAATTTTGGAGTTATTTTTTGAAATTTATGGAAAAAAAAAAACAACAAATAATAATACCTATGAAAATCTTAAAAATTCATATTGTTAAAACTACCTTTTAAAAAAAATATTTAAACACCTTTTAAAATACAGAATCGTTCATAATACAAAAATCGATGGTCATAGATAAAAATTCGGGGCTTAAAATGCGAAATCTTTTTTCAATTTTGTTAAATAAATACTATCCCTTTTGAAATAGTTTACCCTGCGAAGCTTTAGAGAGCTTCCACGTAATAAAACGGATCAACATTTTTTGTAAATATATTTTCGATCGGTTATTAGGTTAAAAATATGAAAACTGTACTCGGATTTTATTTTCAATAATTAAATCGAAGAAATTCAATTTCTATTGAACGTTGCTTGAGAGCATCAGATTATAAATTGATTGGCGCTAAGTAAGACATAAAAAAAACTTTTTTACTTATCTTATTATTGCTAAAAAAACATATTCACTGGATAAATTAGTTGATAAAACACTTGTCTTTCATTCGAAGATTCTGGGCTCAATTCACTTGACTACCAAAAAAGTTTATATATGAAAAACTTGACTTATAATCAATATTACAAATCTAGTTTTACCCACACAAACTTTAATCATCTTTATGTATTCATTCATTCAACACTTTGTTGTAAAATAATCTAGCGGGCGTATTGCCAGATGGAAATCTCTTCCAACCAATCAGACAAAAGTAAATAAAGGAAGTTACATGGTTGAAATTTTTTTTTCAAATGATTATTAATCTGAATTTAATTTATGAACATATACACAATTAAAATAAAAGTTACATATCATTAATCAAACTATAAGAAAGGGATGGTGGAGAGGAAATAAAAATTTATGATTTCTATAATTTAATAATTGATGATTTAACAATTTATGATTTCTATCATTTAATAATTGATGATTTATTTTAACAATTGATGATTTAACAAGTTATGATTTCATCTAACAATTTATGATTTCTATCATTTAACAATTTCTACCATTTAACAATTGATTTCTATAATTTAAAAATTTATGATTTCCATAATTTAACAATAAAAGTGAGATATCATCAATCAAAATAAATTAAACGGATGATGGAGACGAAATAAAAATTTATGATTTTTATCATTTAACAATTAACAAGATCATTTAGCATCTGAATTTATGATTTCTGCAGTTTATATACTGTGTACCACAAATGTTATAGCGCGTATAAGTAACACGAAACTAAACTATATAAAACTGTATCTACTTAAAAGCTGCAGCAGATTAAACCTGCCGATCGTCTTGGAAGTTTGATTCGTGGCGCTGGAATTTTGGGATTGATATGTCCAGACTGTTTGTTTACTGAATTGCAATAGTTTGTACAATATAAACACCTAGTGTTCGAGGGTATAAGGATACCAATAAACAAGCATGTGTCATCTATTCACTAGATGGCTGACAATCATACTCGATCACGAAGGACAGTCTATCATATCCCGCTGAGGCAATTAGTGTTCAACTCAGAAAGCGCATGTCACTGTACTGGGAATATATAAAAGGAAAACTTGCGGAGGTTAGTGGAACAGTTTGCATACTTTAAACCACTATATCATACATACAGGCGTCTTCCATCCATACGATGACATACAATACTGTTAGATTATGAATTTATTAATAAATTACTTTATTTTTCCACTACATACGAGTAAGTAATAAAAAATAATGATGATAAATATCTGTGCCCAAGTTGGTAAGACGCATGTCTCCAAACCCGGAGATTACGGGTTCGCGTTGGAACCCAGATTTAAAAAAAATATTCCAATTCGATTTTCGCTTAAGGCCTCATTGGCATTTTTCTGGTTGATTGGAAGATATTACTACATGACAATAAACCAACCAGATTATACTGCATACAATGAAATTGTTATACAACACAATAACAAAGTAATTTATTGGGATATATCCTCATGCAAAAAATCTATTTTAACGTGCGATTCCACAACGTTTTAGTCAACAAAAAAACTATTTTCAGTGAACTATCTTAGTCAACTCGATTAGAGACTTCGTGAATTAATTTAAAGTATAAAAAAGTTTAAAAAATAAGTCGTTCACTTAACTTTTCCGGATTTTTCGAGAATAATCAGACAAGGGAAATGAAATATTTCAACGAGGATTTAAACAAACTTGGGAATTTCATTCATACAATATTCCTTGTTCAACTGATTCAATAAAAACTCCATTATCAAAGACAGGATTTAATAATGGTTTTTAGAAAGACAGAAAAAGAAGTAGATTAAAAGTGTCTTCCAAGAATTAAATCCTGATTTATGGAGGATAAAAAAGTTATAGCAAGAAAAATACAAGATGTTCTAGAAACGAATTTATTGTGATAAAAATAGAACACTTGACTTTATTGTAATAAAAATTTAACATTTGACTTTATTCAAATACATTTTTAGCTTATCACTATGTGCATTTTAACGCACACTGTTTTATCCTCAAGTGGGTTCAATTTAATTTTTCACCCTTTTTTTAAAGCTCCACAAGGGATCACAGGGAGGCCACCAGTCTTCTCTATTCAGAGCGGTTTTGGGCGGTGTTAGTAATCTCCCTCCACGACATTCCTAACGCTCGGACTTCCTTGTCATAGGAACGGTACACCGTGAGAGATAATCTTCCAGGCTCTCGGGACCCCAATGAACAGAAAAACAGCGCTCTCCTCGGCCAACTATCATCGGGAATTCTCAGAACATGTTCCAGCCAGGACCATCGCATCTCCCGAATTACGGAGTCGACAAACCCCTGCCGAATGCGCCGGCGTACTGCGTCGTTTGTTATGTGGTCATGCCACCTAATTCCCAATATCCTCCTGAGACACCTGTTTTCAAAATTAAGCATCTTGCGCTCCTGAGCCTTGGTGAGATGCCAAGATTCACAGCCGTACGGAGGAGGATCGGGATGACATATGCGTTAAACAGGCGGCATTTTGTTGTGACGCTAAATCCAGTCGCCTTCCAAATCCTAGTGGGTTAGTTAAACTAAACTAGAGACAGTAATCAAGTCAAGAGATTGTCATCAAGTTTTAGGGCAGTTATCAAGTCTGGGAATAGTAGTTATGCTTGGAGGCAATAATCAAGTCTAGAGAGTACAATCAAGTCTAGATATAGTTATCGAGTCTTGAAAAATTAATTATGTCTGGAAACAGTTATCAAGTCAGGAAACAGTTATGTATCCTAGATACAGTAATCAAGTTTAGGCATAGTAAACAAGTCTAGAGACAGATATTAAGTATACAGTAATCATATGTAGAGACATTAATCAAGTCAGTAAACAGTAATCAAGTATGGAGACAGTAATCAACTCTGGAGACAATATTCAAGTCTAGAGATAGTAATCAGTAAAGGAGATTTGCGATAGACCCCTTTTGAATATTAGGGTTGGTTGTCTAAAACTAAAACTGGGGATAAGGGAAGGGGGAGAGAGAGAGAGTAACTAATTACGCGTGCTTAGGTCCAATGTCAATAGCTTTAGCTATTGCAGGTGAGTTAATAAGACGCTTGACTTCTAACCGGGGATTTTAGATTCGATTCCTAATGATACCCGATTTTTTTTAAAGTTCCAGTTTGATAAAATAGTTCATCTGGTAATAAAGCGCGCCCTGTGGTACAATATAATCAACCCACGCAACGAAGAACCGCGAATTCCATGCCTTCTACGGTGGTTGTAAATTCGGTAGTTCAATTTATTTGACCGAATACAACCTTTTCTCCCAGTCACGCCTTTCAATATGTCCAAACCGAAAAATAAATGTAAATGACGCTTTTTCGTTACACTTGTGACCAAGAAACCACTCTAATTATTAATTGATTCCAGCTTTATAGTGACACGAAAAAAATATATAAATTTAAGAGGACTTCTAAACTTGCGATTATTTGTATCCCTGCTTAAGTTCAAACTCTGTACGCAAGACAATTACTTCACACAACACTCACTAATAGTTCAGTACTCGTCTTTTAAATTCATCTTCCATATTAAGGTTATCAAATAGCTTGATAGCATAATATTCCCATGTGTTTAATCTTCAATTTCATCAAGATATGAGATAAAGCTACGCTTTTCATAATACAGCTTAAAACACCTTGTACCTCCCGTCATTTTGCTCCAGGCGTCACTTCCGGCGCCTGGCGGAAGCGGAATAATCGTTACCGGATGTGACATTTCAAATTTCAAACACGTAGTTATTAATCTTGCCTCAGTTCAGATAAGTAAAAATTTACATTGTGGAAATAAGTTAACGATAGATTTTTACTTCACTTTCGTTTTAGTACAGCCTATACGGTACAATTTAAAGAATTTATTGGTGTTTGGCAATCTTTTCCAACCAATCAGACACATGTTAAATACACCTTAAGTGAAAATCAAAATGGAATTATTTTCGTTTTTTTTTTTTTGTTCTATTGAAATATTTAACGCGCGACATTTGGATCGGAAGACAGTCGTTTCACCAACAAGTCCAACAAAGCCGTTATCTTCACATGTGGTTTTATTGTAATATATTTGTGCGAGTATTTAATCCATGATGATAAAAGAACTATGAGAAGTTCTCTAGTAAGATGATTGGGTGACATCAGAAAAAATGGTTGGGAAAAACTTAAGGCAATGCGCTCATTTATTTATTTATTTAACACTTTTATTGCAATAAAATCTGGTGGGGAATCTTTTCCAACCAACAAGACAAAAGTAAATGAAGCAAGTTACGTGGTCGCATAAATCATTCAAATGACTATCCATCCACACGAAATACATAAACATATACGTGAGCACATGCCCACGAACCCCACAAAGACGAACAATCACCCGAACATTCTTTTTCATATAAAGTGAGATATCATCAATCAAAAGGAATGGAAGGGATGGTGGAGAGGAAAGGAAAAGAAAAATCAGGAATTAAACACGTTATTTTACTGACTAGAAATTAAGAGTTTTTTCAGTCGCTTCTTAAAGCATGCCAAGGACGAAAGGAGTCGCATATTGGTTTGTAACTGATTCCAGAGTGTCACTGCATGGACAGTAAAGGACGTAAAGAAAGAGGAGCGGTGAACTGGAAAGGCCAATAAACAATTTCTGTTTTAGCGTAGCGCTAATCCATGATTGGAAAGACGCTGAAAATTTTCGGCGAGATAAGAGGGGGTGGCGGGACAGTTAGGGATATTATACAATAGCGACAGTATGTGAATTTGGCGTCTATTTCTAACATTCAACCAGTTCAATGTCTTCTGGTATGAAGTTATATGATCGTTCTTTCGTAGGTTGAAAATGAATCTTGGACACGCATTTTTAAGACGCTGTAATTTGTCCAGCTGTTCCTCTGTAGCATCCAAGTAACTTACGTCCGCATAGTCCAGAATCGGAAAGAGCAGAGATTGTACGAGTAAAATTTATACTCACTGCTCGAGTAAACCGGATTTATGATGATAATGATGACTATAATCCAACCATTTACGCGAATTCACTTAGACGCGATTTATTGTATTTGAAACTAGAGGGGTGAAAAAGAACAGAGAAACATTAGACACTTTATGTCATCAACGTTTACAATTGAAACAGCTGTCAGTCACTATAAGACTAACACTAGTAACAGTGGAATTCATTCAAAGAGACGGATGTTGAATGAATAGTTACAGCAAATTGTAATAATAAAACCACAACTTATATAAGGTCGTTTAGAGATCAGTCCTCAAGGGTGCTTTAACACAGGGTAAGTTGTATAACTGTTGTATTTGTATAAATAAATCGAGTATCTGTAACCAAGTGTTAGTTTTTTTAGTTATAACTAACCACTAATATATCCTTATAAAATACTAAACCATTTTTAATTAAGTTAGAATGAAGTTGTTGAAAATATGTCAAAGATCGTCACTAAATTTATTATTTTTATTTGATTTATTTATTTTATTTACAGTGTATTTTACAAACGAATGCACATTAAACAAATTCATACAAATATTTAAAATTATTGACAAAATTTCAAAACTTTATCTTTAGCTAATATATGGATGCAAAAAAGTAGAAGTAATATTTACGGAGTAATTTTTTTAACCCTTTCAGACCTTGCGTCCATTATGATGTACACAGAGTTCATATGCACTTTGCAAACAACTTTGTGGTGTATTTCTGTTTCCAATGATAACAAATTAATTGTAGAATACAGTATTATCGATATTGAGCATTTTGGGCGCAATCTATCTAAATTAATACGACAAAATGTAGAATTTAATATAAATAATACTCGTACACTCACAAGAAATAATATATATATTTTAAACCATAGAATTAACTCAGGTTTGTAGATGTTAAAATAATGTTTTATCAATATGTATATTTAAATTCAATACACATGTATATATGTTTTTTTTTTTATTTTTTTTTATTAAACAAGTAAATTACTATACAAACATTTGTCAAGGCTATACCTTTATACAAATTTATTACTTAACTAATCTTAATTATATGTTATAATTTATGCACTTATTTAAACTTATTTTCCTACATATCATTTTATTTTATTTATTCAATCTTAATATATGAGATCTTAGAAATAATTAACACCTACATACTACTTATAACTAGATAACAATTCTTACACTAATTATTCAGCAAAAACAAGTCCACTCGTTCAGGCTACTTGTATTCCATCACATTCACTCAGACCTTGGTCGTCCCAGCTAATACTGTAGGTGGACTAGTCAGGCAACAGGTAATGCTTCGGGAGCTTGTGCTTATAACGGAAGGGTAGGTCGGATTTACTCTCGTAAGCCCCCAGGGCAGCGACTAAGGGATTTCTGTGATTTTGTTGGCTTTTATAGAACTTCACGGTCCAAGCGAGGATGTGGTGTTGTAGGGTTTCTTCTCGCTGTTCAGCGTGAAGTCGGGTAAGATTTGTTCTGGGATGGGTGTTAAAAGATATCTTGAAAGCCTTGTTCTGCACTCTCTGGACGTGTATATATGTATATTACAAAACATACTGCCAAGAAAACATAACTCGTCAATCTATCCCAGTTTCCCATACATATAATTGTAATGTTGAAAATTTGTAATATTAAAAATTTATTAGCTGTAATATTGAAATTAGAATGTAATATTGAAAATTTATTAGCTGGTTTGATTCCAACTTAAGTTTAACCATAAAATTAAAAAAAAAAAAGAGATCATTATTGAAATGAAAAAAAAACCTACGACATTTGAAGTTTATTTATGTTATTGTAAAAAAAATCAAATGAGCGAGAAACTCCTCGATTTCAATTTTATCGAGGTTAAATTATTCCATTTAAATATTGTTTTTTTTTTTTTATCGGCGGGGGAATATTTTTACAAGAACGCGAAAAAAAAACAAAGTCTTATTATTTTATATATCAAAGGAAATCTCGCCAACACGAAACCTTTCAATTTTCAGTCAATATTAATTTCAGGAATTTGAATGTCTTCTCCCGAAAACCCATTTGT
Source organism: Odontocerum albicorne (assembly GCA_949825065.1). Classification (NCBI taxonomy): domain Eukaryota; kingdom Metazoa; phylum Arthropoda; class Insecta; order Trichoptera; family Odontoceridae; genus Odontocerum; species Odontocerum albicorne. The sequence continues at coordinate 27,390,473 of OX463858.1, forward strand.
ACAGAGCATATTTCCAATTTCTGGCCTCCCTTCTATGGAAGGTTTTCAGGGAGAAATTAAATAGAATGTGGCGAAAACGGAATGACATAAAAAGGGACAAGAAACCTTTTTAGAGAGATATTTAAAAATTAAAGTTAATTCATAATGTTCTCAGTCATTGAACGAAGAAAGTTGCAATATGGACTACGAAATCATATATAACAGATGTCTTTTCAGTTTCCTATCCATCATAAGATGGCTCTAAAATTAATCTTGGGTATTTTTATAATCTTGATTTCATAATTATTGAAATCTGGATTTCGTAATTATTGAAATCTGGATTTTGTAATTACTGTAATCTAGATTTCGTAATTATTGTAATCTGGATTTCGTAATTATTTTAATCTGGATTTTGGTTATTATTGTAATATGGATTAAGTAATTATTGTAATCCGGATTTCGTAATAATTGTAATCTGGATTTTGTAATTATTGTAATCAGGATTTCGTAATTATTGTAATCGGGACTCCGTAATTATGTAATCTGGATTATTATTGTTACCGGAAATTGTACAAGAAAACCCTCGGGTGGAAAATAAGAATGTTATTATATTGTGTTGAATTACACTTTCGTTGTATACAGTACAACCTGGCGGGCTTATTGACATGTGGTAATCTATTCCAATCAACAAGAAAGTTGTTAAATTGGCCTTAAGTGACAATCAGACTGGAATCCTTTTTTAAAAAATCTGAGTTAGTGGAATTTGAAACCGCAATCTCCGGGTCGGAAGACAGGTATCTTAGCAACTAGGCCACGGAGGCAATCTTGTGTTACCACTGACGTACGGATCAAATATATTATAAATCTATAAATATTTACGAGTAGTTAATAAAAATCTACATTTAATTTAATATATCTTATATACCATCAGTAACTTTGCTCAACATCCTATCAGAAAGAACAATATCCCATCAGTAATTACAGAATATCCCATCAGTAACTTTGCTTTTTAATTACCTTATCAAATATACGAGATATTTATCGCTTGCATTTCTACCGATATCATTCAGCTCGCATCACTCCTTTTTAATACCCAAGCTTCCTTTCCATTTATCGGTTGATACTAACACAATATGGCATCCTATTATTTTTAAAGATTTTAATTGTTTTACTGCCCCTTTTATCTCGCCGACAATTTTCAGCGTCTATCCGATCATGGACTTGCGCTACGCTCAAACAAAGATTGTTTATTGGCCTTCCCAATTCCCTACTCTTCTTTCCGATCATGGGCTTGCGCTACGCTCAAACAAAGATTGTTTATTGACCTTTCCAATTCACCACTCTTCACAGTAAAACAAAATAATTCATTTTTATTATTATCAAAATGTTTATCTTAGATTTATTTTTAACCTGTTAAAGTACGATCATAACACTTCATACCAGAGGCAGTTGAACCTATTAAACGTGAGAAATATACACCAAGTTCACACACTATCTATAGCGTACAATATATTTAACTGTCCCGCTACCCCCTGTTATCTCTTAGCGTCTTTCCGATCGTGTATTTGTTATACGCTCAAACAAAGATTATTTATTAACCTTCCGAGTTCACCGCTCTTCTTTGTTTAACGTCGTCCTTTACTATCCATGTAGCGAGACTCTAGAACCAGTTACAAACCATTGTTAGACTCGCTCCGTCCTTGGCATGCTTTAAGAAGCGACTGAAAAAGCTCTTAAGTTCAAGTCAGTTATATAACGTGTTTCATTCTTGATTTATTCTATCCTCTTCATCCTCCTTTCTCTTTTCTTTAATTGATGATATTTCATTCTTACGTTAACTACGAGTATATTGTTAATAAATTTCATAAAAATGATTAATCACTGAAATTATTTTATTGACCTTACTCTACTAAAGTTAAGCTTTTCTTCATCTTACTCAACACAAAGTTAATATTCATTCTTAGTCACTTCATTTCATTTTCTGTCATACATTGTCGTTCCAGCTATTCTCCTGAATGCAAGCGATTCTATAGCACCTTTTGGCTGCAACCGGTAATTTATTTATACCTTCTTCTACTGTCCATGCAGTGAGACTCTAGAAATAGCTACAAACCAATGTTAGACTCGATCCGTCGTTGGCACGCTTTGAAAAGCTAAGGAAAAAACTCTCAATTTCTAGTCAGTAATATAACGTGTTTCATTCCTGATTTTTGTTTCCTTTCCATCATTCCCTCCTTTTCTTTGATTGAGGATACCTCATTTTTACTTTTAGTATGTAAAGGGTCTTTCAAATTGAGCGTTTTTTTTTAATTTTTGGATAAAACACAGATGGCGTCGTGAACTTGCTTGGGTCTTGTGACATTTGAAAAGTGTTAAGTATGACATTTATAAAAATGAAGTCGTATATAATACAACAAATCGTTCAAATTGTTGAATTATTTTATGTCTTGTAATCTCCAGAAGCGGTGATGTTAATTGACCACCAAGACCATGTGATCTAACACCATTGAACTATTTTCTCTAGGGTTTCTTGAAAACCCAGGTCTATTAAGAATTAACCCCAATCAATTCCTGAGTTGAAAGACGAAATTATTCGCGTTATTGGTGAGTATGAACTGCAATTATGCCAAAATGTCATCGAAAATTTTGACAAAACAGTGGACATCTGTGGAGCTGCAAGAGGTAGACCATTGGCGGATATTGTTTCTTGTCTTTAACACTTCCCTTACTGTGCTAAAAAATTACGCCAGTTACGGTGTTGGACACTGAGGGTACACTAAAAATATATGTTTTAAATTAAAATTATGCAAAATCTATTAGTTTTTTTTTTTAATTAGCTATAAACATCATTTTATTGTGTAATAAAATGTCGAATAATATAAAATAAGTGTAAGAAATGATAAAATAATAGTTGAAACAGAGAAGTGACATTTCTATACGAATATAATTTTCCGACTGCGTCGTTCGGTCTGCGCAACGTTCAGAATGCGCATGACTGAAAAGAGGTCTCCAACCTTTTAACACTTCCCTTACTGTGCTAAAAAATTACGCCAGTAACGGCGTTGGACACTGAGGGTACACTAAACATGTATGTTTCAAATTAAAATTATGCAAAATCTGCTAGGTTATTTTTTGTTATTAGCTATAAACATCATTTAATTATGTAATAAAATGTCGAATAATATAAAATAAAGGTAAGAAATGATAAAATAAGAGCTGAAACAGAAAGGCATTTCTATAAGAATATTATTTTTACGCTGCGTCGTTCGGTCTGCGCAACATTCAGAATGCGCATGCGTGATAAGAGATTTCCAGCCTTTTAATTTTTTTTCATAAAATTATACAATAAAATGTAGCGTGTATTTTTTTGGCAATAAAACCATAATTCGAATAAAGACAATAAATAACATATAAACAAAATATAAAATGAATATATAAATTCAAAAATCAAGGTTTTAGGGCGAGAAATTTATATAGTATAAACAAACACGAAATTCAAAATTATATATAAACAAACACGAAATTCAAATCAATAAAATATATGCAATTTGGAAAATATAAACACTACAGAAAATTTGAAAATAGGACAAACATATCATATAATCAAAGTTTAATCCTGTGGAGAAAGTTATCGCAATTGGGGCATGAAACCACTTTTTTTTTTACTATATTCTACGTACTAAACACGCAGGTGTTTGACAAATATTGCAGAATAGCCTGGTTTTTTTTCTCGAATGTTTTTAATAAAACCCACAACTTCCTCTTTTGAGGACCTCACGGGGTGCCAACAGGGTATTATTTACTAATGTTTCGGATATTGACTCGCTACAATATGTTAAAACTGTATTAAAAGCATCTTGTTGTTGCTATTTTTCCTTTTTAAGATATTGGGCATTGCCAATTCCAAACTTAACTCTCTTGTGAAATGTTTTCGGTGGTATTAATTATTTTGTTTCCACTCTGGATATTTGTCTATCCATAAGAGGTATGCATTCAATGCAGCCATATCTATAATTTCCATAAAAAGACGGAAAGGCCATCTTCTCGTTGACCTTGAGCAAGAGTACTCTCAAGTAATTTGGTCTCCCGTATCTACTCCAATTTTCGTATTATTATAATGATGTATAATTACTATAGTGGCTTTTGTTTTTCTGAATAATCAATTTCTGCATCATTGAATTGAGTGGATAATAATAATACTGCTTTATTTTTTGTGGTACACACGAAACAAGTATTTTATTTTCAGCTACTATGGATTGTTTTCTCTCTAGACGGTATAAATTCAAGTGAGATTACTCTTTTATTTTTTCGAAGCGTGCCAGTTAGAGTTAAACCTTTTAATAAAAGATTATCGGCTAATTTGATGGAGGTAATAAAAATACCTGTGGTTATCCTTCTGTTCGTGCCATACTGCGGTTGAACCATTTCTATAACTACTCAGTTACCTTGATTTATCTCTCTCTACGATTATTTATCATACCAGAATAAGCCTGTAAATTTGTTATGCGTCATATGCCGCCGCAGTCGGCAGCAACCCAGATTTTGATGCCATATTTACCAAGTTTAGACTTCATGTACACGCGAAATGAACAATTCTCTCTAAAGTTTGCCAAACGTTCATCTACAGTTATATTCGAAGATGGAGAATAATTGCTTTTGCACATATCCATAAACATTTTTGAAATCCACTCCATTGGTTCTAATTTATCTGAAAAAACCCTGATATCTCTCTTCTCGGGTTTCTTTATCATCAAAACGAATATGACTGTAAATATAGATGAATCTATCTCGAGACAGAGCTGTTGTGAAAAATGACTGGCAAAAGGGACTTTCACTTATCCACAATTCACTCAAAGATAGCTTTCGTGTTCGATTTCTGCCAGGTGCGAGCAATATTCCAATGAATTCATATAACTCGTCTTTTGATATTGGTTTGTTCTTTTCTGAATGAATTCGATTTAAATGACGATTTGTTTCTTAAACATCACTTTTACCACCTCTTCATTTACAAACAGACAACACATATTTTTTATGGAATGTACATTTATACTTGAATTTCTCAGTCCAGAATCTTCGATGAGAATATTTGATACCCGACCGATGCCTCGAAGATTGAGGTGGTACTCGTAATGAACTCTATTCGAATCCATGTTTTGATGTAAATAATATTTCTTCGTCTTCTTCACTCGTCTCCAAATCAGAATATACTTCATCCTGTACCTCGACAAAATCTTCTGATTCTGATATATTGCCTGTCGCCTTAAATTCCAAATCGCTATCATCGCCGTCGATATTTCCCGCCATCTCAATTATTATATTTTTGAAAATGAAATAATAAATAAAATGTACATTTATTATAAAAAGAGTAATGGTACAATATAACATACCAGATAAAAAATGATAATAGAAAAAACATACCAGATAAAAATAAAAAATAACAATCAGGATTATAAAACTGGTGACGACCCCTGGAACGGGCGCTAAACGAACTGTCAAAAAAGAATGAGTGTTTGACATTTCGTCAATTCGCGATTTAAAATCATTAATTTCTGTTGAATTAACTATGAATGTTTTGTTTCCTAATGACATCATTCAAATCATAGAGGTTTCGATGAGGAATACATAAAGTATGAAGACCCTGCAAGCAGTATATTTCGAGAAATTAAATAAAATATAAGTCATGATCACTCGCTATCCATCACCGTACGGCAAGTGTTAAATGTCATATATTATGATATATTTCAATGACCAATAAAAAGTTTTTTGAAATCAAAGCAAATCGTGTGTTTTATTCAAGAATTTTAAAAAATCGAATTAAAAAAACCGCACAACTTGAAAGACATTTTATAAATTCTAAAATTTCATATTTCATTCATTTACATTTTTTGCGATCATATAACTTGGTTTATTTATTTTTGCCTAATTGGTTGGATGAGCCGCCTACTAATAAGCCTGCCAAATTGTTTTAACAATGAAGTGCTAATAAATTAAGTAACTAAAAATACTGTCAAAATTCATAAATAACTATAAAATTTATTATTTTCGTACAACGATGCGACTAATTTTATTACAGAACTAAATTAATTTAAAGAATTTTTATTCTTTTAACTGACACTCGTAAATTTATCAGAAACTTGGTGTGAAGTATTGTAATTTAATTGTCATCATTTGGCCATTATTCAAATTAAAATTAATAATTTCTACTTAATCATTTTGAATAACACGAACAGAATTAAATTCGAATTTCAAGACGCTGTTAGTTATTATTAAATTAATACAGTGAATCATTTAATATTTTTTCGCCCTTTAGGGGTGAATTCTAGCGCGTATAAATCTTAACTATTCTCGATTTCTGGCAATTCTTCCGATTCCGCCTTGTAATTTTTAAGGCTTTTATGATAATTTCGAAACATGGAAATGTAAGAAATAAGTAAAACGAAAAAAAAACTGTATAAAAAGATGAATGAATGTGGAGGTGATGAAAGAAGTATATTATGATTGGAAAGTTTAAACACTTTTTTCACTCTGCGTACCCCAACAAAAAAAAACGTTTGATGAATTGTATGTATATTTTTATTTTTTATTTTTTGATATTTTTAGATGGCTTTTTCGATGTATTACCGATGTATGACCTTCTTACGAATTTATTATTATTATTAATCGATGTATGGCCTTCTTACGAAAATTCTATAATACAATTTTTCTTACTTCTTACTTATCCTTCTTTTAAAATACAATTCACTTAATTTAACGATACTGCCCTTCTTTCACATCTCTTACTCACATTTGCACTGTGTATTCGTTTTTTGTTATTATTTCTTTATACAAACGTTCTATGTTACATGCCAAAACCATGCCAGAGCGATCATATTTATATTACTCAACACATCAACTTTAAGTTCACAATCATTGTTAATCACTTTATTCTATATTCTGGCATGCAAAGTCACTACATGCACCTATATTCTTTTCAGTGCATGCATTTATTCAATATTCATTCGGTTCCTTTCAGCATTTTACAACGTCTACATTTCATATCCATATAACAAAGTAGGCACTAAAATACTGTTGTGAACTGTGATCTTCGCAGATTTGATACAGTCCGGTGCCTCATTGACTTTGTTTTTTATCGCTACAATCATCTGAGAAAATTCTACCCAAATAGTATAATTCATTAGGATCTTTCAAACTGAGCGGTTTTTTATTTCTATTTTTTTTTAATTCTTGAATAAAACATATAATTTTCTTTGATTTCCAAATACTTTTTACTAGTAATTGTAGTATAATGTATGACATTCACACAAATAACAATATCCGCCAAATGTCCACCTCTTGCAGTTCCACTGATGTCCACACTTTTGTCAAAATTTCCGATGACATTTTGACGAAATTGTGGTTCTAATTCACCAATAATGCGAATTTGTAATTTATTTTTAACAAACACTGTTTATTCCACTTTTTTGTGACGGTATAACCCTACCGGCTTCAAGGTTTTCACCTCATCTTCAGGGAAGCGCAAACAAGACTTATAAACAACATAATAAAGCGAATAATTTCGTCCTTTAGCTCAGGAATTGATTGGGGTTCATTTTTATAGACCTGTCTTTTCACGTAACCCTAGAGAAAATAGTCCAACGGTGTCAGATCACATGATCTTGGTGGCCAATTAACATCACCGTTTCCGGAGATTACAATACATAAAATAATCCAACAATTTGAACGCGCTGTTGTATTATATACGACTCCATTTTTATAAATGTCATACATTACACTTCTCAAATGTCACAAGACTCAGGCAAGTTCTTGACGCCATCTGTGTTTTATCCAAAAATTAAAAAAAAACACTCAATTTGAAAACTCTTTACTTACTCCAATCTTTCATTGTTCACCCATATATCGTATTTACTTTCTTTATTAATTTATTCCGCGTGCCCAAATATTCTCAGTGTGCTCATCTTCATCTTGTTCAACAGATCAGTTTTAAGGTCACAGGTATCTAAACCCCAGGAATAATTTCTGAGGAATAAGGTTAATCCATAAGGAGTATGACTAATGCCTCAATCCAGAAGGACTTCGCAGATAGAGCGATCGTATGAGGATATACTAAAATTAAACTAGCATAGGTGTTCGGGTTCGCTAGAGATCCAGATAATTAGAGATCTACGCTGGCAAAAGTCTTACCCAATCTCTAAAGAACGGAAATACTTTGAAGGTAAAGCAGACATGGATGGCGCGTATAGTTTATTTGCTTAATTTATCAAGCACTATTCTGAAATGTTTAATTTGGAGAAAACATGTTAACTTTACTTCATCCGAACTAAAGAGAAAAGTTTGAGGGATTAAAATAAAATGCCTGGCTCTACCCCGCCATCTCTTAATCCCTTTTGATGTATTGGAGAGCCTCTTGATATATATATTGGAGAGGAACAGGAAGACAAATAATACACCATTAATCCTTGACACTTTTGCACAAATACAAATACTTCATGAAATATTCCATTTAATACGAGAATTTTCACAATTTTGACTTGTTGGGGTGTCGTTTTCGTCTACTGTTTTTTTTTTTAATATTTTTCATACATAACATCACGTAGTTTCCTAGTCGAGAAAGGCAGAGTTTTTTTTAATCTTTTACATACATAAAATCACGCAGCATCCCGGTCAAGATAGGCGGAGATATCAGTGCTAGAATTTTCTATCTCGATAAACATCATTTGCCACTTTTACATCCATATATAGTACCTTACCATAAGACAACTACGGTTTCTCTTACTTTTTTTATGTTTTTTTTTATTTTAACACTTTTAATCCCACGGGGCCGATCATCAATCAGCCTTAAAGTTTTCATACAAGTTTTTATGTTGAATAAAAAAAAACTTTTTTTATGAAATATGAAAATTATTTATTATTTTACACTACCCAACGAGGACTCTGCAGAAAAACTAGGTTTTAAAACTAAATATTAACTGAGATAAAAAATAATATATAAACAACTGTTTTTTTGCCAAAAAATGCTTTAGATTTTTCGCACTTTTTATGCAAAAAATGCTGGGATTAAAAGGGTTAAAATATCATTAAATTTATCCAACCAAACTATCTATGGTCTTCCTCTACTACGCCTTCCACTCATATTTGCATTATTTATTTGTTTTATTAGCCTTTCGAAAGATTTATGTCGCGATAAAAAAATATGGCACTCTCTTCTTTCTGTGTACCCCGATATGGTGACTTCTTGAAATGCAAACCTTCAAGTACAAATGCATAATGCAAAAATCGTTATTTTGTAGATAAAGAGAACCACTTCACAAGTGTGTCGAAGTGGTATAGCTCCTTAATTTCTAATTCAACATATTTTTTCTTAAAACTTAAACACTCAATTTAACGGAGAGCAAGGAAGAGACAGTTCAAAGAATGAGTAGAAGCAGATAGTTGAGAGAAATTGAACTGAAAGAAGTTATGTAAGAAGTATAACAAACCGGAAAGTAAGGATGACGAGATGTATAGGTATGGATGAGGTGACAGCTGTGTGCGTGTACAGAAAGACGTGAAGATCTGTGTTCTCTCTTTACCCTAAAAATGATATGGCGTGGTGGTTTTTATTTATATACCATACTCAACTGAAATATGTACATCCTTAGACAAATTTATTTTATAAGCTATAAAGGACTTAATTGTAACTACACCGTAATCTTAAGAACTTCATCAAAATGTTAACTCTTACATTAAAAAATAAATTAACATTCACAAAAAAATGTAACCAGTTCACGTGAAATCTTTCTACAAAATCTACAAACAAACAAAAAATGTATCTACCAAATAATGAAACTACTACGGACTTAATTATAACCACATAATAAGCTCTGCTACTTCATCAAAATGTTACCGCTCACATTAACCCTTCCCTTACGGTGATAAAATTGAAACGCGCGCTCCGGTGTTGGGTAGTGAGTACGCGATCAAAAATTAGCGATTTTAAATCGAAAAATAAGAACATTCATAGATAATCCCCTTAATTAATTATAATTGAAGTTAAAAAATATAATAATTGAGATTTATTTGCTGAAAACATTAAAAAACCATCTGGCAACGCTAACGGAACGGGCGTAGATCTAGTCTCGTTGCCAGCTCAACAGCTACTGCGGCGCGGCAGGGTTGGGGGCTAACTCGGGCGTGGCTTACACTTGCGAGGTTGAGACAATTGAGCTCCTCGCTATTCAGTGACGTATGCAAAAGTGAGATGCGAATATAGTGTCGCGCTTCCCGCATACTCTTCACCTATCGTCAAGACCCAAGATCGAGGCACTCACAGCGTTTAAATGCGAATTTGTTTCCGATATTCACGAAATACTTACGATGTAGTCGATAAATTCAGATTATTATTAATATTATTTTTTAAATCAATGCGTAAATATATTATGGAGGAATACCTAAAATCTTAACCTTGTATTTATTATATTTATAGAGATATTGATGGTTATTAGAAGCAACGTGTAGAAGATACCCAACACAGGGAAGGAAAGGTTAAAAAATAAATTAACATTCACAAAAAAATGTAACCAGTTCACGTGAAATCTTTCTACAAAATGTACAAACAAACAAAAAATGTATGTATCGAATAATGAAACAACTACGGACTTAATTATAACCACATAGTAATCTCTGCAGCTTCATCAAAATGTTACCGCTTACATTAAAAAATAAATTAACATTCACAAAAAAATGTTACCAGATCACATGAAATCTTTCTTCAAAATGTACAAACAAACAAAAATATATCTATAGAATAATGAAACTACTACGGACTTAATTATAACCACATAGTAATCTTCGCAATTTCATCAAAATTTAACATTTACATTAAAAAATAAAGTAACATTCACAAAAAAATGTAGCCAGTTAACATGAGGATCTTTCTACAAAATTTGAAAATACATAAACTGAATATTAAAACTAATTATGTCAAAAAGGAAAAAACCAAATATATACAGTATACAACTAGAATGGGATATTAAAATGCAGTAAAGCTTCGATATAACGGACTAATTCGGGCGGAATATCTGTTAAATCCGAAGGTCCGTTATGTAATTAAAAGGTTTTCCGAATGAGTTTATTGAAAATTGACCAATTGGTATGTTTACCTGTTTTTAACTACGTAGATACGTTTGTGTGATTAAAATAAGTATTTATTTTATTTTTATTTTATTTATTTTACACATAACAAGAAATATACGAGTTTGTACATACTTTGCGAAAAAAACCACAGGTAATTTAAATTGGACAGACGATTATAATGGATCTGGGTTTATCGCCTTTTATTTGTCGTGTATTAATGAAAAATTTAATTTCAAAAAAGAGTTTTCTATATATAGTATGCATATTATTGTTTATTCACAGATGTTTTGGGACTATAATAAAGAAGTTTGCGATCTAAATTGAAATAAACGAACAAATATTGTTCGGAAAATACACTTTAATTACTCGTATATATAACAAACAAATTAACAATGTTCTTAAAAACAAAACTTAAATTAGGTGAGCATTGTTTACGAGCGGTTAAGTTAACAGAGTATTATTTTTCACAAATGACTTACGGGCCGGAAATTTTGTCCGTTAAATCCGATGCCGGCAAATCGAGGTCCGCAAAATCGAGTGTTTTCTGTATGCATACTTAAAAATTACGATATGCCTTCTTATTAAAATTACGACATACCTTCTAATTAAAATTCTTTTTTTTTTCACTAAAATAAAAATATCATATGACTTGTAACTTTGGACATTTGTATATTATGTTTGTTTTTACGTATTTTATAAATAATCATTTAATTAAACTTTTATTCATCTAATTGAGCTATTGCAAAATCGTCTTCTTATTGGAAAGATATGCTAGCGATTTGTGCCACAACTGAAGATTGTCATAAATAAGTTATTTTTTTAACAACAAACCTTCAAATTTTACATTTAAAATGAAATAACACGTTCTGAATTTATCCGAAATAATATTTTTTTATTATTATTTTACTTGCAAATGTTATTTATTTATTATTTACATCAATATAAAATATTTCTTCTTCTTCCTGGCACTGTCCCAACTCATTGCCTAGGTAGGCTGTTGGGGTCGGCTCTTCTCGTTCTCAGGCTGTATATTCTTCGGTTCTGAGTGTCGCTTTTATCTAGGCCGTTTTTCTGCAGGATTTTGGAGCATTAAATAAACCAGGAGTTCTTTGGTCTTCCTCTGGACGGCTGTCGAGGAAGATCCACAGGCATTGCCTGATTTACAGTATGGTCTGGTGGTCTCCGTCTTATGTGCCCGTACCATCTCAGCTGTCGCTCTTTCCGCTTACTATTTATGTTAGTGACTCCCAGGCTACCACGAATGCGTAAGCTCTTAATTTTATCTTTAAGTGATACTCCTGCCGACCACCTAAGCATTCGCATTTCTGCTAATTCAAGTTGCCTAGAATAGGAGATGTACATATTCCAGCATTCTGAGCCATACATAATTGCGGGTCTAACGATAGTCTGGTATACCTTTCATTTCAGTTTTATAGGCATTTTTGGGTCACACATCTATATAAAATATTTCAATACTTTAAATGTAATATTGTGCATAACAATGCAAACCCCCACTTTTTTATGTATGTATATAGAGAACCACTTCACTAGGTTCATAATCATAAATAGTAATTATAAATTGTACACCAGCCCTTAGTCCTCAGACGCCCGCACAAAATCAGGGACACTCGCTCAAAGTCAGTGACTCTCGCTCAATGTCAGTGACTCTCACTCAAAGTCAGTGACTCTGTTGACTGTCTTGACTGCGCTTTATCTGCCCACAAACCCTTCGCTTGCCCACTATATCCCCTTACAAGACGGGTTTTGTGAGACAATACTCGCCCAAGCGTATCACATATCCGGTTAACCTCAATTTAACTTTTACAACCATATACTCGACATACCGAAAATAATGGACAAGAGCAGTTTCAATTCTAGTCTCGAATATCTTAAAACAGAATGTGATATTTCAAAAGTATTTCTTTCAATTTGCTTTGTAAATCAGATTTTCCAGCTTCTAGTAACAAGCTGAAGGAAGCAAAATTGACGTACAAGAATTCTTTATATCTGCGCAATCCTTGAAAAAGTCATATTTCTCTTTTGAAACTTTCCAACGACATACGGAAATACGTTTTCGAAAATATATGGAATCGAACGCAGTGGAGGTGAATATAAATTGGTGCATACAAATAAATATAAATAGAAAATGCAGAATTCCTATGTCAGTATTCCCGCCAAGATTGTGAAGACTTTTTGTAATCTTTGTATTGGTTTTGAAAATATTAGTAAAAGAAAACCTGACCATCTTTAAAATAAATGCCAATGCATGCACATTTTCAATCCCAACGGAAAATCAACAAAGATTCATGTTATTAAAATATTTCCTTATTAAAAGAAGAAAATACGACATCGTGAATTAACAATGTTTTAGGTGCCGTATTCACAAATTGAACTTTCGAGAACGTCACCACTCGCACATGGCATGACCTTGTTGAATAAATTTTCCGATATTAATTTCTTCCATATCTCGGTAGATAAATTGATGACAGAGCTCATTAATAAACTTGGTAGACAAAAAATAATCACTTCACAGGAAAGCTTATGTCGTTGCTGGGCCTTGTAGTCGAGGATCGTCTCGTCATTACATTGGTCATTCAGTTGGAAAGCGAAGCTGTGCTGTCGATGTTTTGTTTTTTTTTTTGGTTCAAGTGAGTGAGCCATTATATATCAGCAAACTTACCAGCTACATCCCTGTTCCTATGGCAAACCTCAACTCAGATCGAAGCACACCGATAGGTTTTTTTTTTTTTAATTGTTTTTAAAAGAATATGTATGACCAAAGTCCTAACTAACATATTCCCTACCCCCGAATACTATGCGGACATAAGGCCTGTATTTTTCGAGGGGACTAATACAGTGTGGGGTTGGAACCGGCAACCTTCCGCACAGAAGTCCAGTGCGTTACCGCGCGACCATGCACCTCGAAAAAGCTTGAATATGATTGTTCCTATTGATATTTTTTATTTGATTTATTTGGTTTAAACCTTTATTGAATAGTAAAAAAAACAGCAATATATTCCACAGTCCGGACATACAATTTTCACCTTCTCAACTAATTCATAAATCTTTGTTCAGTTAATTTAACTGTCACATGGACAGTTTAAAATGTATTAGCCAGTTAATCGTAACTGAAGCATAAAATTTACTAAAACTTCAATTACCTGAAAAGATCAAATAAAATTGAATATCCACATAAGAAAGAAGAAAACAAAGAAGGTTCACAAACAACTTTCCCCTTTCCCGCACAAAGCTTAGCCTGAAAATCGGAATCATACTCGTAATGAAAGCTATAAATCCCAGGGGGATATTCGCATTAATTTTCGTGCATCCAAGCTATGTGTCCCGACAAAAACAATAAATCTCTCATTTCTGTGATTTCTTAATTGAAACGGAACATTGTGCAATGCTAAACCTTTTTTTTATATTCTCAAACAAAATAAATATTTTTTCATGAATATTTCTTACATTTACTCATTTCGACCCATTTTTGATATCGGATGGCAACTGAAACATTTGTTAAACTATACTCTATGCCAGCTTATCCTAAGGCACAAACTTAACATTGACCCTATCCATATGAAGGCTTTGGTAGTACTTATCCACGATATTTACTGCCTAACTATCCATATGAAGGCTTTGGTAGTACTTATCCACGATATTTACTGCCTAACTATCCATATGAAGGCTTTGGTAGTACTTATCCATGATATTTACTGCCTAACTATCCATATGAAGGCTTTGGTAGTACTTATCCACGATATTTACTGCCTAACTATCCATATGAAGGCTTTGGTAGTACTTATCCTCGATATTTACAGCCTAACTATCCATATGAAGGCTTTGGTAGTACTTATCCACGATTTTTACTGCCTAACTATTTCAATGTTGTTTCAACTATTTCATTTCCCGTTTGTCATTTTATAAAATTTGGACTCCTTTGAGACTTTTCTATTTTTCGTTCTTGCTGACAGTTAACCTGAAGTGGTATATGTGGGTTTACTTTTTTTTTGTTTTCTGCCATACGTTTTTGTTTTTTTTTTATTTATTATTTAATCTAGATATGCAAGGGTGTGGGATGGAAGCCCCCCGATGCCCTTGCGGTCGGGCTCGCCCTACATTGGAGGGGTGTATCTCGGCCGGAGGAATGTTTGTGGGATGAGCCCGGACCTTTTAATGTCTTCTCTCTCGAATGTATTTTTTTTTGTCATCTATTTATTTTCTCTGTTTTTTTATCTTCTTGTTCTACGTGTTCAAGGGTGTGGGCTGAAAAACATATGGTGTCCCCGTGGCTGGGCTCGCCCTATATTGGTGGGATGTATCTTGGCCGGGGGGATGTTATTAGATGAGCCCAGACCTTTTGATAGCTTCTGTTTTTTTAATGTATTCTCTTTTTAATGTGTTCTTGAATTGTGTCTAAATGTATTATGTAGATACTATGTTTGCTATCAATAAACCTGTATTTATTTATTTATTTATCTCCCTACTTGTTCAACTCAAAAATCTCCTTTAGCAAACTATATTCTGGCATGCGGATGAAATGTTGAAGTACGAAACTTTTCAATTCAATATTAAATATTCAACTACTTTCGTTTAGTGATAAAAGTCACTCAAATTAAGAAACTTCTTTGCTTTTAGCCTAATATTACTCTAAGTCTGTACTTTTAGCCTTACCATACTCTAAGGCTTTGTTTTCAGCCTTATATTTCTGTAAAGCTTTGCTTTTAACCGTATCATACTCTAAAGCTTTGCTCTTAGCCATATACTCGATGACTTTGTTTTTAGCCGTATCATACTCTAAGTATTTGCTCATAGCCATATTATACTTTAAAATTCTGCTCTAAACCTTTTCACACTCGTCTCTCTTTTTATTCAAAATAATATAAATAAAGTAGCAAATGTATCACATAATTCCTTTCCCTAACATTGATGTGTCCCTATTGTTTTGAATACCGCTTTATAGCCTTAAAAACACGCATTTAAAACTTATGATTCTTTATAAAAAAAAAACACTTAATCATGTGTTGAAATTTTTTATTCTGAAATCCCCAACTACGATACTTAATAATTTATGTTGATATTGCGTCTATCGTTTATAAAAAAAAACTACGAAATATTCTAACGAACTCGTAAACAATCATTATATAATATTATACGAGTATAAACAATTACCAGCTATAACTTGGAGACTCGGTTGGGAAAACAGTCGTAAAATCTTAAAACAGATATCACTCAAATAGCATATTATTGTCGATACAAATTAAAATAGTTTTGATTTGTAATAGCAATGTAGCACTCTTTTGATTTTTATAAACAAAATGAGGCACGTGGCATTAAAGTTTGTTACAATCCATATTAAGTATTGTTGAGTAAATAAGAGCCGCAAAGGAAACTTTCTAATTTTTGCTTTCCGCTGTCAGTTGATGTGTAGGTGTGGCATTGTTGCGTTTAATGCGGTATTTTATGTGGGTATTTCAATAAATATAAAATGTTATTGTAAGATAAGTAAGTGGCTAACTCCGTGAAGATTTACTGACCACATTCGTGGCTTAGTTGGTAAGACGTTTGTCTTATGACTCGGGGAAGGTGGTTTCGATTCCCGTTAGAACACAATTATTTAAAACAAAAAAGATTTCAGTCAAATTTTGACTTAAGGCCTCTTTAGCGTTTTTTTTGGTTAGTTGGAAGATATTGCCTCATGATTTTCACCCTTTTAGGTTGTACTGTGCACAATAGAAGTGTAATACAATATTTGTTGTAATATTGTGTTATGTCATTGTAGTGTGGAGAGCATGAAGCAGTGATTGCGTGCAAATGAGATTTTGGCATTTCGTTTTGAAAATACAAGTACATTTTCGTTTATTTACCCTCAAGTTCCATTTTAAAACAAAACAATTATAATATATAATAACTTTAAAAAAAATCTGAAATCATGTATGGTTTATTAAAATGATTTGCAAAACGTTGCTTAATAAAGTAGACCTCCGTGGCCTAGTTTACAAAACGCTCGATATCTATCAGAAGGTTTCGGGCTCAATTATCAATGGTATCGATAAAATAGGGGTGCGTCTCAATCTGATATGAGAGTTTGTTTGGTAACAAAACGCACACCCAATAGACGTGTTTAAGTGTTTTGCTTCTTTACGGGATAGTATAACCAACACGTACGTCGACAAAACCGGGAATACAGTACCTAAGTGGTGTTCAATCCAAATACCTGATTAATAAAATCGTAGATAATTTCGTTCAGCCACGCTCTACGCTGTGTTTAAATTACCAGTTCGGATATGTAAAAGTATAGTATATCATACGTATGAATAAAACGGCACTTTAAGCATACTTTATTTTTAATTTAAACAACTCATAAACGTCTCGAAATTAATAAAAACAAAGTTTATTATAAAAACTTGGATATTACTAATGAATACCAAAACTTTTATCCATTATACCATTTGCACTGACAATGCTTTGTATAATATTTGAACAGATATCAAGATTACCAAGATAAAATATCTATAAAATTTGTTGGAATCATCACATGGTTTGGCTACATGGATATTGTGAGATACGAAAGACTTACGGAATAAATATATCTGAAATGATTGGATAATGAGGAAGAGAAATATTGACGAAATAGTGGAAAGAGATATTTGGAGAAGATTTAACTGAGGGAAAGCAAAGCTGTGTGAGAAACAGGAGAGAAACATGAGAGCGTATATGACGATATTGTATTGATTTTAATTAAGCAAGAGCGTTGTATATTGGTAGAAAGGTGTAGAGATATTGGCATAGAGCATTTTGATTAAGCAATAGCGTTGTGTATAGGTAGAAAGGTGTAGAGATATTGGCATAGAGCATTTTGTTATTTAATACAGATATCGAGAGGAATTCAACAATATGGTTTTTATTCCTTAATCTCATGGACCATACAATTTAGAGTATTTAAGTACTACAAGTGATGGATAGCTTGTTCGGAGTTTCGGTCCGATGGTAGGACACCTTACTCCTTCATCGGATAAGTTCTGACTGTTAAGATATTTATTGGAAATTTTTGGATCTTTTTGGGAATCGGGAAAGGATAGGTTTGTGGTAATTGTTTTGATTTTATGAATGATTATGAGAAATTATAAACGATTAAATACATATATAAATATGATGATATATACATAATATTAAATACAAATATACATAAATTTGTGTCGTCACACGCTGTTTTATATTGAATGGGTGAAAAAAAAAAAAAAAAAAAAAAATTAATTGTGAATAAATTATAAAAATGAATATAGTATATGTAGATAAGTAAATGAGTAGGGAAATGTGTGTGACTTTTATAAATAAATTAAGGTGTAGAAAATGTTTATTGAAAGTGAGAAATGCGGTTGCCTATGGGGGTAAACTGTCTGCCGGAGGAATTATCGATGATGGGGTGTTCAGAGTGACAATCGGGGGGTCATTTGGGGGGATGATTAGAGTTAAAGAGGAGGGGGTCGGGGGGATGTTTCGCAATATTGATTTCGGACGAGTGTGTCTGTAACTGGTGTTCGCGTTGTAGTTATCTAAGGCTTTTATGACTGGGTTGGGATGACGGGATATAGAGCTGTAGAACCTTTCGGCCAGAGCGCGCATATGTTCGGGGATAGTATGTAATTTGGTATCTGCGTGGAGTCTTGAATTACGGACGATGTAGGGTGCTTTTAAAATTATGCGGAGTGCTTTGTTTTGAATGATCTGAATGTGATGTAGCGTTGTTTTCTTCAATTCTACCTAAAAAGGGACATGGCATAATGGTATGTAATTGCTTAATGAATATTGAATGCGGAATTAATAAATATTGAATACGAAAATCTTTAAGAAGGACCTGTGTTTATAATAATCATAAAGGGTAACTTATAAAGTGCTATTTAGAAAACATACGGCCTTTAATAACGCTCTAACTCGAGAATTAAACTACTCTTTTTAACGTTAACTCTTGTTAAATAACACAAAAAATAAAATAAGTTTGATTTTAAAATAATTGACGGATCTTGTCATTCGATTGGGTACTTCCCCGCATCTGTATAAGTTTAGAAAAATATGTTTGGTAAGAAAACCATAGAAAACTTACTATGGAAAATAGCCTATTATGACGACCACTGTGGTCCAGTTGGTAACATGCATGTCTCCAGCCTGAGGATTACGGGTTTACTTTTGAAAGCCGGACCTTTTTCAAAAAAGATTACAGTCTGGTTTTTATTTTAGATCTTTGTATTATATTTCTGGTTAGTTGGGAGAAATGCCACATGAAAATAGGCCCTCCTGAATATACTGTATACAACGAACTTGCTATAATATAATATATAATACAATACTACTATGAAACCTTTATAAATACTCTGATATGTAAAAAATATGACAATGGAAACATCATGAGTATTATTTAATAAATAATACTTCAAAAAATTTCCCGCACAACCATTCATGTCGAAACTTATACTAATTCTATCTCGGTCATAAAATTTATGCTTTTTTTCTGGAAGGCATCCACATTATAAATCAAATAATGTTCATAAAATTTAAGTTTATCTGAGGGTCGTTGTGTAGACATTATTTATGTTGTGTTGGAAACATTTCTCATACTTCCTGCATCCACTCAGAATGTATGAAATACTTCGATTCAACCTTTAAATTTGTTTTATTCGAAAGTAAAAATATGGGTACGAAGGAAGAAAGTGGATGGTGAGGTTTGTCAAGAGGAAAAAAGTAGCCACGACAAACTATAAAAGGTCAAGCATGAACAAAAGTTCATGTTCGTGGTAGAAAAGGGTATCAGTTGAAGGAGAACGCATGTAACAAACTCCATCACACTGTCTACCACATTCTTCCAAGTGGATCTGGAGTATGTCGTAAAGAAGAATTCAAAATTTTCTGGTGTTAGTTTGGTAACTGTAGTAAATAAAAACACATTAAAATAAAAATGGGAAGCAGCAATGATGAATGGTCATGCTAGTTATTCAACATAAATATCTCTAGTGCGAATATAAAAAACACTCAAAAAGAGATCGTTTAACTAGCCTTCTAAGTTCACCGCTCATCTTTTTTTACATCGTCCTGTACTTTCCATGCAGTGATACTCTGGAACTAGTTACAAACCAATGTTAGACTCGCTCAATCATTGACTTGTTTGAAAAAGGCAAATAAAAATCTCCTTATTTCAAGTCAGTTATATAACGTGTTTCATTCCTGTTTTTTTTTTTTCATATTCACCATCCATTCCTTTTCCTTCGATTGATGATGTCTCACTTTATATGAAGAGGAATGTTCGGGTGATTATTCGAAGCATCACATATTATTAATGTGTGACAGTATAATCATTTTTGTATACCAAAGCATCACACATTATTAATGTGTGACAGTATAATCATTTTGTTTACCGAAGCATCACACATTATTAATGTGTGACAGTATAATCATTTTTGTTTACCGAAGCATCACACATTATTAATGTGTGACAGTATAATCATTTTTGTATACAGAACAATCACACAATATTAATGTGTGACAGTGTAATCATTCTTGTAAACAGAAGCATCATACATTATTAATGTGTGACAGTATAATCATTGTTGTATACAGAAGCATCACACATTATTCATGAGTGACAGTATAATCATTTTTGTATACCGAAGCATCATATATTATTAATGTGTGACAGTATAATCATTTTTGTATACCGAAGCATCACACATTAAAATGCACACCATTTTTTACAGTTCACCTGGTTTGATTATCGGGTGGCGCACACCTAAGTGCGTATGCTCACGTATATGTTCCTTGATTTCAAGGGAATGGATAATCATTTGAATTTGATTTTGTGACCATGTAACTTGATTTATTTACTTTTGTCTGGTTCGTTGGAAAAGATTGCCGCCTAGCAATAAGCCTGTCAGATTGTATTTGCAATAAAGTGTTAAATAAATTAAAAAACTGTGCGGGGAAAAGGCATACTGAATAAAGAAAGTTTGGTTGTATCAAATAAGTGGACCAAATCTTAATGAATAATATAAGGCAATGCATGACGATATATACAAATGTGGAGGAGGCAAAAATGATGTGCTATAAGTTGTGAGGATTTGTTCTCTCTGACATGTTGTGATGATGTATGCAAAAAATGTTATCAGTAAAACACTCGCTGCTAAGAATCTTAACATTGTTATAAGGCATAAGGTGCCGTTAGATTGTATTACACTTTCACCATAGTGAGTGTATTGCTACATGGCGATCTCTTTCAACCAACTTGCAAGATTTGTGAAGACATATTTTATTAAAACCAGACTGGAACTTTTTTTAAAAAAGTTGTTAACTACGAGAAACGAACCCACAACGACAAGCGTCTAACCAACTTCCCCACGGAGGTCTTCATTAATATTTTTTTTGATTAAATGGATTTCTCATTTGCTATATACCATGTAGACATAAAATTGTCTATAGAGAACCTCAGGATAAAAGTAAAAAACGCGTTTAAAAAATATTTCCAACAAATTTTTAAACAGTTAGTTATTTCTAGAAATAATAATCATTTGCGCAAAAGTAAACTAAAAAGATGTGTTTTTCAATAAGGAATTCATAATTACCCCAAGTGGAGTCGGGATAACTTTCAGCTTCTGAAAACAAAAATTGATAATAATGTATTTTATAATTACTTATACAGCAAATATCAAAATTACTTAAAATGAAATGTCAACAAAACTGCAAATATCAAAATATACTGCAAATATCAAAATATACTGCAAATATCAAAATATACTGCAAATATCAAAATTACCTAAAATGAAATGTCAGCAAAACCAAGAGTAAAACACTGATGTGATTTATATTCCAATGATATATTTATGTTACTAGAAATTCAAATTAATCAAATATACGAGTTATAGTACCAAAAGATACTCTCGAACGTGTGGGAAGAAAAGGTCAGTTAAGAAAAAAACCACTTCCACTCGAACAAAAGTATTGATGGAACAAAAATAGACGAGTAAGTTCTCTAAATATACAAATAAATGTAAGTTCTCTGTTAAAAATAAATGAATGTAACAAAAATCAATCAGGTTTATTATTAAGTTCTCGAAATATATACATAAACTTAAGTTCTCTGTTAAAAATATACAAATGTAACAAAAATCAATCAGGTTTATAAGAAAGTTCTCGAAATATGTACATTAACTTAAATTATCTGTTAAAAATTTATAAATGTAACAAAAATCAATCAGGTTTATTTTTAAGTTCTCGAAATATATAAATAAACGTAAGTTATCTGTTAAAAATATATAAATGTAACAAAAATCAATCAGGTTTATTAGTAAGTTCTCGAAATATATACATAAACTTAAGTTCTCTGTTAAAAATGTATAAATGTAACAAAAATCAATCAGGTTTATTAGTAAGTTCTCGAAATATATACATAAACTTAAGTTCTCTGTTAAAAATTTATAAATGTAACAAAAATCAATCAGGTTTATTAGTTTACAATCATTTTTTAAACAAAATAACAAACTTATGAGAAAAAAAATCAATACAAATCCATCCTATTGTAAAAGCAAAGATCTTGATAAAAAAACTTAACCAAATATAAATCTTCGTCTTTCTCCGGGCTGAAAGAAGAATATATCCAATACCTGCAGATTAATATTTATTTCTTCCTTTTCTTCGAATAACCCAATCCTCTCCTTTCTCATTTTCCTCCCCTACTTTGACAAATTGTGTAATGCGAGTTGACAAACTCACTCCCCTTACTGTACGAGCAAGCCAACGTCTCCCTGCCGTTTCAAAGAATCCCCCATTTTACTGTTGTATAGGTTAACCGATTCTATCAACCCCTCCCCTGAAAGTAGGTTATGTGTTGGGAAAAGTTTATACTTTGACTTGTATCGACAAATATCCGAGCCAATCGATTGTATTGCATTACACTTTCAGTTCGCACAATAATACTATATGAGCTTATCGCGATATTGCTAATTTTGTCTATCCAATCAGAAATATATTAAAATTCTTCCCTTAAATAAGATGAACTCGATGAGGCAGTCACTTATAACCGCCAAGAAGATTAATTTATATATTCTATATAGTTTACATATACAGGATACATTTTACTACGTAGTTAGGTCTAAAAGTTTTCAGCCAAAGACATGAATAAGGTGATACGATGAAACAAATAAAAAAACATTGTAATTTGTTTAGTAAAATACTGTTTATTCCACTTAATATAACGGTATAAACCTACCGGTTTCAATGTCTTTGAACCTCCACAGTGTAAACGCCTTAACTATAAAAAATATGATGGAAACTTTGATTATGATTTTCTACATTTTTTTATCATAATCGTAAATCAAGATTTTTTTTCTCGGTCCAGTATTGTGGTAGTGAAGAGGTCATTAAAAATTACGTTTACCGTTGCCTTAAATAAATAATCTCGACCTTCTTAGTTTACTTAACACACTAGATATTCATCCGGAGGTTTCGACTTCGATTCAAAATTGTAATAAAAAAAATGTAACAGTCTGATAAAAGTTCGTTGGGTAACAACAATACGCGTATTAGTGTTACTATGTTGTCACTAAGTTGAAGCAGTCACTGTATATTCAAATCTATATGTTACAAATACTTGTATCCTAATATATCAAATACGCAATTCTAACCACTTTACAATAACATTAAAATACTATCCAACAAATGACCACACGCTCTTTATTGCATCAGTCATAATAACCGACGACGTCAGTATCCTAGTTGATAAAACATGTGTCTTCCGACTCGGAAATTCAAGGTTCGATTCGCGATATATTTTCATAAATGTATGTATTTTTAATGGTATCACTGAAATTGATAAAGTTGTCTATTTTATATAGTATCAGTGTGATTTTCAGATCTGTTTAACATAGCATACAATATTTTTCTTGATTTTAAGATATTGCCAAATTTAAATAAACCCTCTAATTTATTCTGAAATAGCTAATCATTGTCACTGTGAAAACCACACTTTTTCTATCGATGATGCCAAATTCTTACATATCAGTAGTAATGGAAATAAATTGGACAGATTTGAGGCCCTAGAAATTTCTAAGTCAGTACACCGATCCGAACATCTATTGAACAGTTATTTCCCAAAAATCTCTCCGCTCTTGGCCGAAATTGTCCCATGCCTCCCTCATCCCCCAACCGTTGAAGCGTGTATATCGGTACCAGTTCGAACAGCATTTAGTCTTGTTTGCGCTCCCCTGAAGATGAGGTGAAAGCCTTGAAACCGGTAGGTTTATACCGTCACAAAAAAGTGGAATAAACAGTGTTTGATAAAAATAAATTACAAAAAATAAATAAAGATTAGAAATGGATGATTATTTAATTGTTCGAAAATAAAAATATAGTTTTGACACGTTAATTAAATGAATGAAGAAATACTTGAAAGACAAAATAAACATAAAGGGTAAATCTGAGTAGAATTCGTAATAGTGGAAGTCCAATGATAATGTGTTTGAATCAAGTTAATAAAATTTTGATAGAAGGGAAAGTAAGAAGTCAGATATATTGTAGGAATTTTTTGAGATGTATGGAGGAGAACAAATGAAAGATACGTGTCGCGATAAGAAAGTCTAGTTATTTCATCACTATGCCTACCCCAAAAGAGAAGCTGTATAATACGTATGTACGAGTATGAAGGAAAAAAATATGAAATCCTTACATAAAAAAAATCTGAGCAATAGCTCTAAATCGCCCGATTTCTAAGAATAAAACAAATAATTCCACTGAGAATTTCGATTGAACACAGAATGGTGTAATCCCTTTTTATTCTTTTATGAGCCCCAAGTCCCAAAGCGACAATTTCCAATACCCCTCTTGAGTGGAACTGTCTTGTTTCTTTTTCAAGTCTTGCAAAGGGTTCTGCCGTCTCACTTCATTTTTAGTGTTCATCAAAAATAATTGTTTTGACAAATTTTATTTAAAATTTGAGGCTGGTTGAGAACATCCCATGTAGAGGGGAAGCTATAAAAACCATCGAGGCTCTTATATTAGACCGTATCATATAAATAATGATGCACGCAGCGTATTTTAATGTGGCCTTCAATCGTTCCATTAAATCATTAGTATTATCACATATCGGCGGGCATAGTCTAACGGAGGGATGAGGAATCAGCAGCCTTAAGGCCGTATGTTAAATACGACCTTTCGAATGAATACAAATTATGCAGAACAAATCGTTTTATTTTTATTAAAATATTTTTGTTCGTCTTTTATTATTTTTATTTCAATCTTAAAATGAACATATTTAAAATACCAATGAACAAAGAAAAATACATGCATACCATCACGCCGTCTCCCTATTGGGGTAGGAAAAAAAGAGAGAGAGCTTGACATTCAAATCGTGACAGTCATCTTTCGCGTCCTCTACAAACATACCTTCTAATAGATTTCCTACATTTTTTCTGATATTCCTTCTTGCAAAATATCGCACACTTAATCCAACCATACTTTCCCTGGTCTACACTGTATATTTGCTTTATTATTATTTCTTCATTCATTCATCCTACATCCTAAATGCATATCAATGTACTATTCTTCATCTCGCTGAATACATCAGTATTGTAATGTATTATATCGTGTTGTATTATATTATATTACACTTTTGTTGTACGCAGTACAACCTAACGAGCTTATTGCCAGGTGACAAAATCAGTCTTAAGAATAAAAAAAGATTCAATGAAATCATCCTCCCCGACTGACGGTCACAAATAAAATATGTGTAAGTTATAGGGGCTATTTTGACACCTGAACTGCTCATGGCTTAATCCTTGTGCAACTCTAGAATTTATATTTTATTAATAGTTAAAGCATTAACATTATGCAGGTCTAAAGACATTGTAATTTGTTTTATCAAACACTCTTCCTTCCACTTTTCGTAACGGTATAACCCTACCGGTTTCAAGATTTTCACCTCATCATCAGGGGAGCATAAACAAGACTGAATTATGTTCGAACTGGTACCGATATACACGCTTCTCACGGTTAGGGATATTCGGATTGGGTACTGAGGGCTGAGGGAGGCATGGGACATAAACAAGACTGTTTTGTCAAGAGTTTTGTTTGTGCTCCCCTGATGATGAGGTGAAAGCCTTGAAACCGGTAGGGTTATACCGTTACAAAAAATGGATTAAACAGTGTTTGATAAAATATATTACAATGGCTTTAAACATCCACAACGTTAAAGCCTTAACTATAAATAATGCATAAATAGAATATTTTGAATTAACCTAACAAAGCATTGTCAAAACTATAGAAATCCAATAGCATATTATATCGTATAACACTTTTGTTGCATACAAAAAAACCTGGTGGAATTATTGCCATGTGGCAATCTCTTCCAACCAAACAAAAATATGTTTAAGCAGCCTTAAGTCAAAAATCAGATAGAATCCTGTTTTAAAGAAATCTACAATAGGTTCCAACGGAGATAGAACCCGAAACTCTCGGGCTTTTTGAATTTAAATGTTATGAATATGGCCTTAATTTAACATAAAGTACAAATTGGATTTAAAAAAAGTATAAAAATCAACATATAGAAATCTAAAATATTCCCAATTTCAGCGTCCATGTGGAGCAACCGAAATGTGAGGAGTTCCAGAATAGCGTAATATATTCTTGGATGCTTCCAGTTGGTGATTCGTTCCCAGATACAAAGTGCTGTCATCAATCTCAGGTTGCTGAGGGGTGGAACGAATATCTCTCGTTGCGAGGAAGATGCTGCGATTTCCTTAAGGCATACACAATTGACGGCATATTGTGTAATGCTTCAGTTTTTGTACATATATTTACGATTTATTAAAAAAATATATATAATTGTGATAATATTTTTTTCATCTACATATTTTCTTAATAGAGTAGAAATGCGTGCACGGAGAAGAATATGTGACGTATCGAATTGTTGATATGTGACGTATCGAAGAATATGTGACGTGTCGAATCTTATAAACAAAATAAACGACATATTTAGCATAATAAAATAAAACTTAAAAATCAACTGTCGTTACTGGGCCTCGTATTTGAGGATGCCCTCGCCATTCCAACGTCAATTTAGTTGGAAAGCAAAGTTGAGCTTTAAAGTGAGTGAGCCGTTACACACCAGCAAACTCACCGGCCATACCGCTGTACTGGATCCGATGGCACCCTTAAGTGAGATGATCGAAGCACACCGGCATGTTTTTTAATATATATTTTTTTAAAGAAAATATATAACCGAAGGCATAGGTATCCTTATACCCGCAAATAATAGGCGAAAAAAAAAGTATGTGCTATTCGAGGGGAGTAACACAACGAAGGGTTTGAACCTGTGACCTTCCGCAAGTCCAGTGCTTTACCGCACGGCTATGCACCTCTAAAATCAAAAGGTAACGTATTGATATCATCCAAATAAACCTTATCATTTATGATACATGAATCTGTCAATATATGATGATTTAACATACCAATCCACGACAAAATCAATCAACATTACAAAACTTAGAAAATATAACTAAATAAATGAAAATAAAATCTAATCGACAGTTTTGCAAATACAAATTACACTAAAGTTTTAAACTAATAGAACTAACTTTACTCGAGTTTTCTCCTGCTGAACGAGAATATCTATATTAAATATATATATATATATATAATAATATCTATATACGAATATCTATATTCGAGAATATCTATATTAAAAATATCCACCAAACCTGACATGGAGTTACCCAATTATTACTGCATTTTCACGATTGGTTAATTACAATATGCAAATGTAGTTAACAAATTTAACAAATTGCTATTGTAACCTTTAAATTGCAAAATGTTCCATGCATTTATTTATTTATCACTTTTATTGCAAATACAGTTTGGCAGGCGTATTGCCAAGTGGCAATATCTTCAAGCCAACCAGACAAAAGTAAATTAAGCAAGTTACATGGTCTCAAAAAACATTCAAATGACTATCCATCCCCACGAAATCCATGAACACATACGTGAGCATATGCCCACAAAGATGGACATTCACCCGAAAATTCCTTTTCATATAAAGTGAGATATCATCAATCATAGGAAAAGGAAGGGATGGTGGTGAGGAAAGGGAAAAAATCAGGAATGAAACACGTTATATTACTGACCAGAAATTAAGATTTTTTTCAGTCGTACCATGCATGCCAAGGACGGAGCGAGTCAAACATTGGTTTGTAACTGATTCCAGTTTCACTGCATGAACAGTAAAGGTCCACGTTAAAAAAAGGAGCGGTGAAATGGAAAGGTTAATACACAATCTCTGTTTAAGCGTAGCGCTAATCCATGTTCAAAAAGACGCTGAAAGTTTTCGGCGAGATAAGAGGGGGTGGCGGGACAGTTAAGGATATTATCTAATATAGACAGTATGCAAATTTGACGTCTATTTCTAACGTTCAATGCCTTCTGGTATGAAGTTATATGATCGTACTTTCGTAGGTTAAAAATGAATTTTAGACAAATATTTTGAAGACGCTGTAATTTTTCCAGCTGTTCCTCTGTAACATTCAAGTAACAGACGTCCGCATAGTCTAGAATCAGAAAGAGCAGAGATTGCACGAGTAAAATTTTGGTTTCAGTAGGCATGAACAAATTCAAGCCAATATATCAATACAATCTATTATTTTTAGGCCCCATTGTTTGAGTTATCTTTTATAATTTATCGATTTTTTAACACCTTCAAATTTATTGCATGATTATCATAAGATTATTTTCGATTAATTTAACCCAATGAAATACAAATATGACCTCGAATCAGAGATTCAGAACAGACTTTCATGGCTTAAAATTGAACAGTGAAAGAACCTTCACAATTCATCTATATTATTTGGCACACTTAACAATCCCAATACTTCTTTATATTTTCGCAAAAAAAAACGCTTTCTTTCAGAACTTTAAGTTCTCTTCAGTCAAGCAATCAAGGACTCCTTTACATATCATTAAACCACACGACATTTTCATTTGCGGTTCACTCGGCACGTTTGTAGATAAAAATTCCAACAGATATCAGATGTGCATCATCCCTATTTATATTGAATAGAAAATTGAAAAAAATATAACCTAATACAGACGGCCCTCGACTTTCGCACATTCTACTTTCGCACATTTCGCTATTTCGCACATTTTTTTAAATTCTATTTTTTAAAGATTTTTGTCGACAATGCAAAAATTGTTCGTTTCCATGCAGTCGCTCCCACTTTTTTGGAAGAACTATAATATATGGAATGCAATAAACAATATTGGAGACTCGTGGGCTGAAATAAAAGAGTCAATAATGAAAGGTTCCTGGAAATAATTATGTCCACAAATGACGAGTGATTTTATAAATTCTGAAGAAACTCTGGAAACTATCACAGATGAAATAGTTAGCCTAATGAATGCACTAAACTTGGACGCCAACAACGAAGATGTTATGATTTCATTAAATCTCAGTCAGTACCTCTGTCAAATGAATACTTAATTGAGCAACAAGAGTTTAATGAAATACACAATGAAAGTGAGAAAGAAGAAGCTGATAAAATCGTCAAGACTTTGACAATCAAAAATATGAATGAAGCCTTCATGCATCTTGACAAATTTTTGACTATCATGGAAGAATGTGATCCCAATGGAGAACGTATATCTCAAGTACGTAGGGCGATTGAGAAAGACACAGCATGTTATAGAACTTGTTATCATGAAAAGAAAAAAAAGGTTGGTATTCAACTAACTCTTGACAAGTTTATAAAGAAAACATCTGAAAGCACTTAAACACGCTTCGTTAACTTAATTATGTACATTAATAAATAAATATTATTATTGATAAATAAATATTTGAAAATACAATTTTTTTATGTTTTTTTACATCCCTCTACTTTCGAACATTCAACATTCGCACACATTTTCAGGAACCAATTATGTGTGAAAGTCAAAGGCCGCCTATACCCTAATTTTCCTTTGTTTCCCTTCCGTATAAATGATATATCATGTATAATATATATGATAGGTGTACTATGTACACAAAATGATGAAAATAAATAAATAAAATAAAAATAATATTTTGGGATTGGCATTAACCGTCGATAAAATGAATAAATAAATATGAGATGGTGAAATTCAGTATGTTGCATTTGCGTTTTAGAATATTTAACAGCCATTAGGTGTTTGTATTGTAACTTATTTATTAAATAAATTAGAATATTTAACAGCCATTAGGTGTTTGTATTGTAACTTAGATAAATATCTTATTAAATAAATTAGAATATTTAACAGCCATTAGGTGTTTGTATTGTAACTTAGATAAATATCTTATTAAATAAATTAGAATATTTAACAACCATTAGGTGTTTGTATAGTAACTTAGATAAATATCTTATTAAATAAATTAGAATATTTAACAGCCATTAGGTGTTTGTATTGTAACTTAGATAAATAATATCTTATTAATCGTTTGTATTGTAACTTAGATAAATAATATCTTATTAAATAAATTATTAAAATAAACTAATAGTACATTATTCAAGTCACGTTAAACATATATCTCGTAAACTATGTAAGGATGGCACTTTTTTATGTAAATATATAATATACATATTTTAAGAAATGTTATATTCACGAATTACACTCTTCAGTTTGCAGGTTTCCCATTAAAGAATTCCCCCACAGAGAGGAAGCCGTCAATGTTGGCATAAAGAGGAGCTCGTCGAATTGTAGGAAACGGTTCTCAACATCTCAGGGGTGAGAAATACTCTTAAAAGGATGGTGTTTACGTCACTCACCTGACAGTGTTTACAAGCTTGTTAAACTGTGGATCTATGTTGGCTCCACGTTTTGAAGAATTGAAATTAAGATTTTTTTTAACCGACTTAAAACAATACATCAGTGTTGTAATATATTATATTGTTTTGTTTTGTATTACACTTTTGTTGTGTATAGTACAACCAAACGAGCTTATTGTCATGTGGCAACATAAGTTTTAAGAATAAAAAAGATTCACTGAAATCATCCTCCTCGACTGACCGGCCACAAATATAAAAAATGTAATTTATAGGGGCTACTTTGACAACTGATTTGCTCAAGGTTTAATCCTTGTGTAACTCTAGAATTTTTAACCGACTTAAATTGGAGATTTTTTAAACCGACTTAAAATAATTCAGTATTTGCGCAAATTAAGATTAATAGACACGTGTTCAAGATGCTCCCGGCTATCATCAGGCAGCCTGAAAAAACCCTGAAATAGGTAGAAGAACCACGCGTTGGGTGATGAACTATATTAAATATATAGCAAATTAATATTTCACGTATATTTAAACTAGAAATGCAACTTCCAAATATTTGATAACTTGGGGATTTTTTCAACAAACAGTTATGAATCTTTTTTGTATAATTAAAACAAAACGAAGTACACATGTCCAATCATGATTTCATGGTTAATAGATACGAATAGATCCAGCAAACTACAATTACAGTCGTGACCCAACGATAACGCGCTGTATTTCTGTATAGAAGGTCGGCGGTTCAAACCCCGCATTGTGCTACACCCCTCAAGTAACACAGAAATTTTTCCACTTAGTATTGTGAGCTACAAGGGAACCTAAGATTCGCTTTGTTACATACTTTATCATTCCTTCCTAAGCAAAACTATTTTAATATGCACCTTGAGCATTACCAGAACCATTTTTAAGATGCTTGATAAGCGAAACCATTTTATTAATGCACGTTGAGTAAAACTAAAACCATCGGAATAACGCACGTTGAACGCAGCTAAAACCATTTTGACAATACAAGGTAAACGACCCAATTTTAAAAATGAATGTAAAACCAGAACCTTTTAAATATGATCCGTAAGCGAAACCATTTAAAAGACGCACATTGAGTAAAATCAGAACCATTTAAAATAATATTTTGATATGTTGTTTATAGTTAAGGCATTAACGTTGTGGAGGTTTAAAGACATTGTAATTTATTTTTATCAAACACTGTTTATTCCACTTTTTGTGACGGTATAACCCTATCGGTTTCAAGTTTGTCTACTTAATAGTATGTCTACTAGAATCGGTAAGAAATGGATTGTTTCGTAAGAACCTCACCTCATCTTCAAAAAGGCTTTCACCTCATCTTCAAAAAGGCTTTCACCTTCAAGTTTCAATAATTTCACCTCATCATAAAAAACATATCATATGAAATAACCAAAAATATTCCAAGTCACATAAAGCCAGCTTTTTACACTAATTTTAATCTCCGGAAACTCTTATTTAATGGGAAAGGCAAAAATGGAATACTTAGCAACAGTGGTGTGTATAAACTTTTATGTACTGACTGTGATAATTTCTATATAGGAAAGACAGGAAGATCTTTTGAATAGAGATTTCGTGAACACAAATCCGCCTTAACAAATCCTCTAATTTATTCTGAAATGGCTAATCATTGTCACCGTGAAAACCATACTTTTTTCTATCGATGATGCCAAATTCTTACATATCAGTAGTAACGGAAATACATTGGACTCTAGAAATTTCTAAGTCAGTACACCGATCCGAACATCTGTTGTACAGTTATTTTCCAAAAATCTCTCCGCTCTTGGCCGAAATTGTCCCATGCCTCCCTCATGCCTCCCTCATCCGGCATGGGATCACGTTGAAGCGTGTATATCGGTACCAGTTCGAACAACATTTAGTCTTGTTTGCGCTCCCCTGAAGATGAGGTGAAAGGCTTGAAACCGGTAGGGTTATACCGTCACAAAAAAGTGGAATAAACAGTGTTCGATAAAAATAAATTACAAAGAATATTTTAAATAAACGTGTTGAACAAATCCATTATACGAGTATAGTTATTTTTTTAACCAAATCAGAACCAGTCTAAATATGCTCGCTAAGTAATACCATTCAAAAGATACACGTTGATAAAACCCAGAACCGTTCTTAACATCCTCGTTGAGCAACACTTGAACTGTTAGTTTAACAAAAAAGAAATAGCGAGTTGAAATTAAACAAAGTTGTGAAAGCCCTGAAGTTGTGTGTTAACGTCAAAGTACAAAAAGGGTTTGCGTGATAATGTTCTGAGTAAACAATGTGCCAAAAGTGTGAGAAAACTAAGACTGGCCAAGTCTTAACTAATTTTTGCACGAAACTTACTACTTACATATTCTTCTGTTAACTATTTTAATTACTGTTGCTCCTTCTTAAACAATGTTTAGTTATAATACTGTATAGGGTGATATATAGAAAATCGATCTCAGAATTCTTCTTTTCGAAGCTATTGTACATCTCTCAGACGTTGATTCGAAAGATACAATCGATACATGTCACCAAGGTATTGTGTTCAGGTCCCTTAGTGACATGTATCGATTGTATATTTCGAATCAACGTCTGAGAGATGTAGCTTCGAAAAGAAGAATTCTGAGATCGATTTTCTTTTCCGAATCAATCCAATAGATCAGTGATGGCGAACCTTTTTGAGAGGTAGGTCAAATTTTTTTAATACTAGCCCCTGAGTCACTAAGTCAGTGGCGTTACTTGGAAAGGGGAGGGGGGGAAGGGCGTGGTAAAAAGGGTACCAAAAATTTGGAAACACCGAAAATTTGTTAACAGAAAAACTTGACAGTTGACCCATTTTTTTTGGTTCTCACTTTTAAAATCCTCTTAAAAGGTTTACGTTTCCTTTTTGTTTTACAACTTTTATTTTTGCAAGTGAAGAGCAAAAAATAAAGGCCGTCGTCAAAAAATGTATATCAATGGGGTAATACCATGAATGACCGCACCAGGTGACACGTTGCGCCTCCCCAGTGGAGCCTCTGCTGTGAGTATTTGAATGAGCAAGTAATAAAGAAAAGCACATATACGAGTATATTATAAAATATTCATTAATAAACATAGTTAGAGATATGTGTATGTATTAATAAAGTTGATAAAAGTATATTTAATATACGGTTCATATTCCGTATTCATTAGTTTAACGCATTTCGCAGTCAATTCATTTCCAAGTGTATTTCCGTTGGTAGATTTTACAAATTTCATTGAGAAAACAATATTTCACACGAATATGTGGACCCAAACATCGTTAACCTTTTTTCCCTTCCTATGTTAAAAAAATCCACGCGTTCCGGTGCTGTGTGTTCAATACACATGTAAAAATGAGCTATTTAAAATCGGAAAAATAAGAATATTCATTGTAAATCGCTTAAATAAATTAAATTTGAAGTCAAAATGGGTAATAATTGAAATTTAATTGCAGAAAACATCGGTCGACGTTCACAAAACGGACGAAGCGACCACTTCAAACGAAAGCCCGCGAGCTACTGAAGCGAGAGAAGCTAGCGAAATGAGGTTCTATTTCTTGCGTTCCCATATACCGAAGTAGAGTGAGAGTGAGACGTGAATAGCGTCGCTTCCTCATCCATAACGGTTTTTTTGAATGAATATACCTACGTCACACACTGGCACACGTTTGATTGTATTGGTGAATTTATTCTCGATTTTCACAAAATATCTCTGATGTGGCCGATAAGTGCTAATTATTATTAATATTATTTTTTCACACACACACACACACACACACACACACACACACACACACACACACACACACACACACACACACACACACACACACACACACACACACACACACACACACACACACACACACACACACACACACACACACACACACACACACACACACACACACACACACACACACACACACACACACACACACACACACACACACACACACACACACACACACACACACACACACACACACACACACACACACACACACACACACACACACACACACACACACACACACACACACACACACACACACACACACACACACACACACACACACACACACACACACACACACACACACACACACACACACACACACACACACACACACACACACACACACACACACACACACACACACACACACACACACACACACACACACACACACACACACACACACACACACACACACACACACACACACACACACACACACACACACACACACACACACACACACACACACACACACACACACACACACACACACACACACACACACACACACACACACACACACACACACACACACACACACACACACACACACACACACACACACACACACACACACACACACACACACACACACACACACACACACACACACACACACACACACACACACACACACACACACACACACACACACACACACACACACACACACACACACACACACACACACACACACACACACACACACACACACACACACACACACACACACACCCGTACTCCCACACCCGTACTCCCACACCCGTACTCCCACACCCGTACTCCCACACCCGTACTCCCACACCCGTACTCCCACACCCGTACTCCCACACCCGTACTCCCACACCCGTACTCCCACACCCGTACTCCCACACCCGTACTCCCACACCCGTACTCCCACACCCGTACTCCCACACCCGTACTCCCACACCCGTACTCCCACACCCGTACTCCCACACCCGTACTCCCACACCCGTACTCCCACACCCGTACTCCCACACCCGTACTCCCACACCCGTACTCCCACACCCGTACTCCCACACCCACACCCGCACACCCGCACACCCACACCCGCACACCCACACCCGCACCCCACACCCCACACCCACACCCATACTCCCACATCCACACCCATACTCCCACTCCCACACCCACTCCCGCACACCCACACCCGCACCCCACACCCACACACCCACACCCGTACTCCCACACCCACACCCGCACACCCGCACCCGCACACCCACACCCGCACACCCACACCCGCACACCCACACCCGCACACCCACAACCGCACCCCACACCCGCACCCCACACCCCACACCCACACCCCACACCCATACTCCCACATCCACACCCATACTCCCACTCCCACACCCACACCCGCACACCCACACCCGCACACCCGCACCCCACACCCACACCCGTACTCCCACATCCACACCCATACTCTCACTCCCACACCCACACCCACACACTCACACCCCTTAGTTCAGGAGAGGTAGGGAGAGTGTGTGTTCTCCCCAGCTCTCCCGAGCCAAGAGTGTTCTAAAATGTTGATTTTACTTGCTTTTATACTTGGTCGGTTTCCTTCCGCATGTTAGTTGTGTATCATATTGTAATGCCATCTATTGACTTATTTTTTATTAATAAATAATTAAACAATATTAAAATAACAGTAACATAATATGAGTATTGCTGCCCAAATCAGGTTGGATACATCCACTAACCGGCGTTACTAGGCGGTTAGCCGCGAGTAGTGAATATTTGAACAGGGCCGACCTTAATTAAACTTCACATTGATTTATATTTTTGTTTTGTTTTTACATTCATAGATAGAATCATTTATCTCTCAGCAGCACATGGCTAATGCTATGGATTCCATCATACTCATCGTCCGATTAATGTTGAGATTAATGGCATTCTTCGAATTGATTTTACCCTTCTAGTAAATTTAGTAAAAACGAAATCGGCTGTCATGCCGAAAACCCCCAAGATCCTTGGAGCCATGTGGCATATGGTTGACCATATTGAAGTTTTGTAGGGCGAGCTTTTTTGTATATAAGATCTCTAAAAACAAATTCAAGTCGAGCAGTTATTCAGACATTTGCCACATTATTAATTAAGTCAAAGATAGAAAATCTAGAGAGCACAACAGTATGAAGACAAACGTTGAAGAAAGACAATCTGTAAGGCATACTGATATATGCAAGGCTGATGCAATGAAAATTTTAAATTTGTTACATGAAGTGGACTGCTCAATATGAATGGTACTGGGTGAGATTAACCTTTCCTTCCCTGTGTTGGGTATCTTCTACACGTTGCTTCTAATAACCATCAATATCTCTATAAATATAATAAATACAAGGTTAAGATGTTAGGTATTCCTCCTTACGCATTGATTTAAAAAATAATATTAATAATAATCAGAATGTATCGACTACATCGAGGTGTTTTGTAAAGATCGAAAACCAATTCGCATTTAAACGCTGCGAGTGCCTCGTCTTGACGATAGGTGAATAGTATGCGGGAAGCGCGACACTATATTCGCATCTCACTCTTGCATACTAGACTGAATTGCGAGAACCTGAATTGTCTCAACGTCGCAAAGCAAAGGCGTAAGCGCTGGGGTATGCGACTGACGTTCCGCGCCACTAGTAGCCTCTAGGCTTGCAAATAGGTTAGACGTACGCCCGTTCCGTGAGCGTTTTTTAATGTTTTCAGATGGTTTTTTAATGTTTTCAGCAAATAAATCTCAATTATTATAATTTTTAATTTCAATTATAATTAATTAAGGGGATTATCTATGAATGTTCTTATTTTTACGATTTAAAATCGCTATTTTTTTATTGCGTACTCACTACCCAACACCGGAGCACGCGTATTATTTTTATCACCGTAAGGGAAGGGTTAAAACCTTTACTGACAAAATTTCCCTGTACATATATACCATATGTATGAAATACATCTTCTGAGGAAACAATTTTCTGGGGTTGTCAATATTTTTTACCGTAGTCTGTTGAGTAATAAAAGACGTATGATTGAAGAATTAAAAAAGTTTTGAATTTGCACACCATGATTCTTTCCACATGAATGTCAACAGAACACTCGGTGCGGGCATCAAACAGAACTGGAGCGGTCCCGTGTCGTATAATCAACTTGTGTACATTGTTACAATTGTTTATATTTATATCCCTTTGATTTGTTTACTAACTTAATTATATAAATTAATTTAAATATATCGATGTGTCTTTATATTCAATTTATTGACTTGTTCTAAATTATTTCTTTTTAAAGATTATTTTCCTTCGTAAAGAATGAAGTACTCACTTATTCTGACAAAATATAAATATGTTTAAAAGATATTAAGTGAGAACAATAATAGATCCTTTTAAAAAATCTACTGTAGTTTCAAACGAGAATCGAATCCGCAACCCCGGATTGGAAAATAAACGTCTTATCAACAAGTCTTAACGACGGACGTATGTCAAAATGACGTTCCAATTGTGAGAATATTATTCAATATTTGGGAATCACTATCAAAGTACAAATGCGTGCACTGATTATACACGGGGAAGCAATGTATGACAGAATATGAAATATGTTAAAGTGGTAAGGGTTGAATGTTAACTTAAGGATGATGTCTTTATTAAGGACACTAATAGGACAAAAGGTCACGCACTGGATCAGTCTCACAGGTTAATGAATCATTTGTGAGGAGGAATAGACTGTTCCTTGCGCTAAGAATGTTTCTTGCGCTAAGGCTGTTCCTTGCGCTAAGGCTGTTCCTTGCGCTAAGGCTGTTCCTTGCGCTAAGGCTGTTCCTTGCGCTAAGAATTTACAGCACGTTTCTGATAGAAATTGAGACATTTAAGAGATTGACTGATACAAATATACGGTGTGTGACGATAAGTTGTGAGTTATGTATTTATTTATTTAAATAAATTATTGCAAATATATACAATATGGAGGGCTTATTGCCAGGCAGCAATATCTTCCAACTAACTAGACAAAAGTAAATGAAGCAAGTTGCATGGTCGCATTAATCATTCGAATGACTATCCATCCCCACGAAATCCGTGAACATATAGTATGTGAGCATATGCCCACAAACTCCACAAAGACGGACAATCACCCGAATATTCCTTTTCATATAAAGTGAGATATCATCAATCAAAGGAAAAGGAAGGGATGGTGGAGATGAAATAAAAAATCAGGAATGAAACACGTTATATTATTGACTAGAAAAATAAGAGTTTTTTCAATCGCTTCAAGCATTCCAGGGACGGACCGAGTCTAACATTGGTTTTTAACTGATTCCAGAGTCTCAGTGAAGGACGACGTAAAAAAATAGAAGCAGTGATCTGGAAAGGCCAATAAGCAATTTGTTTTTGAGCGTAGCGCTAATCCATGTTCAAAAAGACGCTGAAAAATTTCGGCGAGATAAGAGGGGGTGGCGGGACAGTTAAGAACATAACACAATAGAGACAATATGTAAATTTGGCGTCTGTTTCTAACATTCAACTAATTCAATGCCTGGTATGAAGTTATATAATCGTACTCATGTGATTGGTTGGAATTTCAGTATGTGTAAAAATGTTAATTTAAATTGTAAATATTTTAGCTGAGTATTTAAGTAGAAAGGAAAATATATAAAATTTGCGATTCACCAATAAATCGACTTCATCGTATCCTTCCTAAAGTGATGATCTATATTCATTAAATGTTATTTTTTTAACGTTTTGCCAACATGTACTCTAATGTTCAACATTCACTATACAACGACGTAAGTTTTAAATTTTGTATTTTGAAAAGTAAAAAAAGTTTATATAAACTTTGAGGCATCATCAACCATTAAAGAATCAGTGTCTTTGTAAATAAGATAATT